>OMLF01052838.1:21432-46060 GCA_900302615.1 Holocentrus rufus
TTCCTCAGTAGGGTAGCAATCAAGGTCACCATGCCAGTGTCAGAAGACACATGTGATTGGCCAAGCAGTGTGCCAAGCCGCACCCCCACCCACACACACACACACAGTAGTCGCAGTGTGTTAGTGAGGGTGTGATGATGCATGCCATTTGTTACAAATCACAGAATGTTTAAGGAGTAATCAGGGTCACAGGGCCAGTGTCAAAGGATGCATGTGATTGGCCAAGCAGTGTGCCAAGCTCTGACACACACACACACACACACACACACACACGAGTTGCTCTGTCTGTTTTGCTATGTAGTTTTATGGCTTTATTTATGTATTTGTTTGTTTGTTTATTTAATTTTTTTAAACTTGAATGCCATTTTCACATAATTTCAGTTAGCCTTCAGAAAGGCTTCAGCATTGTTAAATACGTTTTCTCATTTTCATAAACTTGAGTTCAGTGTAGTTTTCTGTTTTGGCAGTCATGCCAATATAGGGAGTGATGGTTGTGTCTTGTTTTGACTTCATACTGACAGAAAATATTTAAATACTAATTTATTTGGGCTTCTTTGTCATTAGAGAATGTCCCCTGCTCCTTGCTTACATCATGCTAGTGGTTAAAAGTCAAACTGTAAATAATCCAGGTTTATTTTCACTTGATTTCAGTGCTTTTGCAACGGTGGCGTGTCAGTTGCTTGGTCTGTCCCTCTATTTGTTCGTTCGTCTGTCTGTTCAACGCTTAAAGGAATACTCCAATGTTTTGGGCAAAATACCCTTTTTCCGACTAACCCAGACTGAGACAAGGTGTTTGTAGGTCTGAGTAACTACGTACACTGGTGAGACATAAAAACGGATGGAAGAACCTACTGACCCACTTCCAATGGTGGGAACAAAACAAAACAAAAATAAATTAGTAAAAAAAAAAAAAAATCAACAAATGCAAGAGTGGACTTTTTGCTCTTTTGAATAATAAATGTGGTTAATAATAAAAAAAAGCCAGCTAATGATGACCTATGAGTCTATGCACATACAGCATAGACCTACATCAGTTTGATTTTCCTTCTTGTACTATGAATGACAGCATTTAACTCCATGAAGATTTGTCAGTCTAAAAACTTGGTGAAGTATTCCATAGCCTGTTACTATCCCTGTCCTTAGCCTTGTTACATTTCCCTAGAGCATAGCTCTACAAATAATTCACCTATTCAAAATGGATCAACTCATGAGCTATGCTTGATTTTTCATTATTTTATAAAATGCATACAGCCCATATACTGTACTGTGCCTATATCGGAGCTGTGTATACATCATGTAACCCTTAATGTCTTGTGTGCTGTTCAGTTTTGGGATTCAGTGATTCTCTCAATGGAGAGGTGAAGCCCCGCATCCTGCTGATGGGTCTGCGGCGAAGCGGCAAGTCCTCCATTCAGAAAGTGGTTTTCCACAAGATGTCCCCAAACGAGACCCTCTTCTTGGAGAGCACCAATAAGATCTGCCGCGAGGATGTCTCCAGCAGCTCGTTCGTCAGCTTCCAGATCTGGGACTTCCCTGGACAGATCGACTTCTTTGACCCTACCTTCGACTACGAAATGATCTTCAGAGGCACCGGAGCACTAATCTTTGTCATTGATTCACAGGTAATGGCAGTGGGGTTGCTGTATAATACAAAATCATTCCTTATTGAAGAGCATGATGTTGCATTCATTCAGGCATTCTGTCACATACATTCTGTCACTGATCCAGTGTGATCATGATCATAATGATTTCAGTGATCATGATTATCATTTCTGAACATCTGCACAATGCTTAGCTAATAGCTAAAAAACTAAAATGATGGAATAAATGTCGGTGTTATGCAATGAAGAACTACAGTCAATATTTCAGTTTTTTTCAATCAACAGTGTATTTGCTGATATGAACAACTATAAACTGGATATCTGGGTAGGTCTTTATTTTATTTGAACCCAGTGTTCTACTTTTACTGACATTTGGGTACAGCCTCCCTCAAATTTCAGAAAAATTGATGATTTTAATGTTATCTTAAAAAAACCTCAGCCCTCAGGGGAGCATGGCCCTGGGACGTCCTTGTAGGTTATGTGTTCCCTCATTTTAAATTATGAAAAAGCTAGAAGCCACTTTGAGGCTATAGAGAGCGATATTGCATGTCTTAAGAAGAAAAATGAGAGCATAAGGGAAATGATGATGGTCCTCCAGTGCAGACCAATGAGGGATGGGATCATTCTCAGCTATTGTGAGCTCCTTTTCGGCTCTTGAATCCCCCTCAGCCAAGCGAACAGACCACACTGTATAAGGCAGATATATGTATATGTATGGAAATACATATAGGCAAAAAATGGAGGTGCAAGCGTTACATGATTATTAAACATGGACAAAAAAACAAACAACACTGAATCAGAAAACAGAAACAACACAAAAATGGCAAGAATCATTAACCAATATGCAAACAAGCTAGCAACATGCTTACCAATACGCTTGCTCAATTTCACCATCACAGTTGCTGCAGCTTGTTAAGCTCCATCAGTCTTGTAGTGCTGTTGACAGGAGATACAATGCAAGGCCATCCAGAACAAGGTGCACTCAGTTTTCCTCAAGACCCTCAAAGTTAAGGTTGACTTTGTCCCAGAAGTCATCATAATCCATATCTTCCTCAACAACCTGTGTCTGCGAGATGTAGACATAATTTAAGGTCTGGTGGAAGATGTTGGAGATGATGGGCCACTCTAGAAGCCCGTGAACAACCCCGTCCATTACGTTATACTACAGGTTCAGAATGTAATGAAAATAGATGGGTTTGTTGGGTTTCGTAGTTTCTCCTGGTGGAACATGCTGCGTTTGCGGGTATCAAAAAGCTGATCTGTACATCACTACTGCACACACACAAAATACCTGAAATTGGGGAATTAGTGGATCAAAATGTAATTAGAGGTATTTTTGAATACCTGCTTTTTATAATCTTAATGCTAACTTGCTGTTTGGCTCACTTGTAATGGGTACACCTCTATTTTGTCCCTGCATATAGTTGTAGTTTAGAAATACAAAGACACTGCTTTGGGATCTGTTGTTTCTGTTCCAAAGTTCCCTCTAATTTCCCACAATTAACTTTAAATAGTGAAAGAAATTAACAATGTGCGGTGTGGCTTAATGAATGTGTGCTTAATGAATATTGATATGCATATAAATATGTGTTTTTCTCTCTCTCTCCCTCTTTTCTGTGTGAGAAATGGCAAAGTCAGCTGTATCAACAAGAGAAATCACCAACGGTTTATTGAGTGGCAACGTGTCACAGCAGCAATTAATGATGACAGCTCTGAGAGCCATTCCATAATTTAATAGAAGAGACAACAAAAAAGAGAAAAAATGTCACCGTATAAAAGATGAAAAGCCATGTTTTGTACTTTTGGATTAGAGTGTAACCCTAGCCCAATAGGAGGAGAAAGAGGTCTCAGTGTTCTTCAACACAAACTGATGCGGTTCATTAGGAGGGAGGATGATCTCAAAACTCAAGGAGACAAATGTTGACATCTGTTAGCCTACAGTCCCTCATGCCTGGAAAGCCGACAGCTGAGCATAGCAAAATGATGTCTGGACTGATCCGTATTCATTTCTTCATATTATTATACTGTATCTTCGGTATTAACTGGCATGAAAACGAGAGTATGAATTACAACAGAGAGTGTGGACAAGTCCGTCCTGCTGAAGCTATGGGAACACAAGCCGATTGCTATCATCATCCAGCCACCCCCTCCTGCTGCCAGAATCTGTAGACTGTTGAAATGACAGGTTACCAAAACTCAACAAATGAGCTACTTTTGAGTTAATGTGATGTTTGTCTACAAGCTGTAGTTTTCTTGATATTGGGCAGTGTGAATCCAAACATACAAAAAGTAAACAAAGTTATAGCAAAGAACAAAAACTGTAGTTGTGATTGTGGAGTACCTTAAGTATTGGGATTCTTTTCTTCACCCCCCTTCTCATGATAGGATGACTATGTTGAGGCTTTGAGTAGATTGCATCTCACGGTGACCAGAGCATACAAAGTCAATCCAGACATTAACTTCGAGGTGTTCATCCATAAAGTGGATGGCCTGTCGGATGACCACAAGATTGAGAAGCAGAGGGACATTCACAAACGTGCCAATGATGATCTAACAGATGCTGGCTTGGAGCGAATACATCTCAGGTGGGTTTTATTTGATGGTTTTGGCCTTTTGTTTGGTTTTGTTGGATATTTTTACAGATTATAGAGATGTTTGAAACTGATTTTGATATATATTGTCTATTTCAAAAGTCTTATAAAGCAGGGGCTCTTAGGAATCGTCATTCAGTGGACCTTCAAATTAACATATATATACATATATATAAGCCTACTGAGAGCAAAGTCTGTAATTGCAATAGTTGTTATCATACATTCTCTAACTGAATAATTTCTAGTGAATTACATTATAGTAAATTAAACTATTCCCTATGTTGCTGGTGACAGGCTGGAACCATTCCAAGGACCCTTGCGGTCTCTTGGACCCCATTTTGAGAACCACTGCTACAGAGACCAAGGGAAAATGCTTGAACTGAATTTGCTTGTTAAACTATTCCTTAAAAATTCTGCAAAGAAGCAATATTGAGACAATAATTAACTCATGAAGCTGATAAGCTTGAAATGGGAATACTTTAATCAACATTTGGTAAATGTTTTCGTTGACTGGTAAATGTTTTAATGGATGATTGTAGCTGTTGCTTATGTCCTCTTTTTCTCTTGTTTGTGCAATTTCCATCCAACCTGCAGTGTTTTCCTACAACTAAAATAATGTTAAAAAACCTGTAAAATCAGAGTGCTATGTTGCAGTAGTGCTGTACCCGTCCTGATTCCAAATCTTTCTCTTGACCTCTACAGCTTCTATCTAACCAGTATCTACGACCACTCCATATTTGAGGCTTTCAGTAAAGTAGTCCAGAAGCTCATCCCACAGCTGCCCACGCTGGAGAACCTGCTCAACATCTTCATATCTGTGAGTAATCTTGCTGCCCTAGGTCATGATCACACAACACCATAACAACATCCAAGGAATTTACATTTGCCTGTTGGCTCGTTGGAGAGCTGGATCTCCATATTGGGTTATCTTCTGTAACTTAAGGAGCTTTGTCTTGGCAGCACAGCTGTCTAGGGTGCATGCCTTTAACAGTATCATCCTGAGTTTATTCCCAGCCTGGGACCTCTGTTACATATTACTGTCTCTGTCACCCAGTCTTTACTGCATGTCTTTAATGTAAACTATTCAGTAAAGGATTGTAGCAGGACAGTGGATGTTTTTTTTCTCAAATCATAATAATTAATTGGACTCAGTATATTGTATATGCATGTCCTTCTGTACTTTGCATTTCAGTCAGTAGGTGGCAGTGATATGTAACAGATATACCAGTTACGTTGCATGATTCAGACATGAAATATTAATGTAACACAAATATTGGTATGCATATTGTTATGCATGTAACTGGATTTTGCCCTGCACAATAATTGTCCTTCAAGGACAAAAACAAACCTTTTCAAATAAAATTTTCCTGCTAACATGCCTGGATTACCAACTGGGCTTGTAGGCCGCATGCCTTGGGCTTCTGGACCACCAAGGTCCCCAAATACCCTGGTTACTACATGGTTTAAATAAATGATAAAATTTCAGCATTGTATTATTGTATTATTGTCACTGCCGCTTTGTCATATGGTTTGACCGATGTACTGGTTTGCTGATACAAGGAGATGATATTGGTCTTCGTCTAAATATCAAATATCAGACAGTTGTTGTTGCTCACCTCCGATATGATGGATATGATAAAGTTTGACTCATAACTGTAGAATTGATCAGTACTGAACTCTATGGGTGGCCCTTAACCTGAACTGGTTCTAATGTGACATTTTGATTATATCATCATCATCGTCATCATCATCATCATCATCATCATCATCTTGCATTTGAATGAAAAGTTTCAGTGTTTAGTCTTAAGATTTTTTTTCTCCACCCTGATAAGTAGGGCTAGGTCATATGGGCACAAATTTACATCATGATAATCATAAGAAATTATTTTTTATAGTGACATATAGTAATGTATACTACATATATACAACATATTGTCGCTGTCCAATGAGAAACTCATATCTCCAATTTTGGGGATTTTCATGTTTTAACTTCATTTGAGTATTTACCTGCTCCTCTGTGGGTTCAGCGAGCTTTACAACCCTTGAGGTTAGGAAACCTTGTATAAAATGTTCAAATTGATGTTTAACACAGTTAATTGTGCAGTAATATGACCTTTAGTGACAGAGAACTCTCTGAAACCTAAGCAAATTTCTGGGTGAGTTTTGCAACCTTAATATTTTTACTTACTGTGGGCTCATTGGTCATTGCAGTATATTAGTGCTGCATACCTGTGGAGTCAGCATAATCATTTCATCAGTTATGTCATCTCATTATAACATCAGTTTTGTGCATTATAACAGCTAGAATGCCATAAATCCTTAAATAAAGAAAACAAATGCATCACCATACAGAATATTATTTCAAGTACCTACCGGTCTTACCAATGTTACAAAAAATGGGCTTCTGCATGCTTTATTTACTGAAATGTTTACATTTTGCAACTGCTACACATTAGTTGTTGTCCATTTTGAGAACACATCTGAAGACCTTGCCAATCTGCAAAACAATTCTTGACCAAAATCAGACACAGTGATGCACCACGCTTCTCCACTTCAGTGCAGTCTTTTCTTATATAAAACACAGTGCAGCCTTCTGTGTGGCTGGTGGAGTTGCTGCAGTGTCCAAGGAACAGCCACAAACTGGCAACAGAGAGGCTCTGCCTGAACAGCAGATTCATGGGTTCTGCCTTTTTCAGCTCTCACAGCTCTTTGTGATGGACGTAAGAGTTTGTTGCTGCCAGAGCAAGCCGCGCAAAAGGGAACAGGAGGGGCTGGAGGGGGCCTGTGCACCAGAAGTGGAGGGTTCTGTGTTGTCATCATCAGTACCAAAATAAATGTAACAGCAAACTGTTACAATCACATTTGCAAGTCACACAGCAACTATAGCTGGTGAGACAGAAAGAGTTTTTCAAATTTTGAGTAAACCACTGCCAGATCCCTGCCTAGCAGTGCTCATATTCATATGCAAATTGTCCCCATTTCTCTCCACTACTGCAACAGCAGGGTGCGAACAAGAGAAAAGCGTCGTAAAGCTATAGTAATGAAAGTAAGATACACAATATCTGCCCTCTGTCACTCTGTTGAGTCTCTGCTGCTGTATTTATCTCCTGTAAACATGCAAACCACTGGCTCCGATGAGCAGCACTTTTGAGCTTGAAATTTATTTTCTAACAGTTTTTCTGTCTCTTTTCTTACTGTTCTCTGATCACTCTTTCTGTGTTTCTGTATTGTATTCAGTGGGTTATGTACGGTGGTCTTTGTTCATTGAATTGTGGTAATGACCCTGATGATGCCAGTAGAACTATGTGGGACTGGATGGCTCTGTTCTGTTCAACAGTGAGGTTTGTTAGTCATGTTCTAGCCTTATATTTGATGGTTTTCAGTGTAGTGTAGTGTTGGTCTTTCAAGAAATATTGAGGACTCCCCTGTTTTGTTAAGGGTGTAGAATTTTGTGCATTTTAATGTGATTTTTTTCAAGGTGAAACATTTAAAATGATACCATATGCACACCTGGAGGTTTCACAGTTAGTAATTTAAATTTAGTAAGCAATTCAATTAACCTTGACTTATTGACTTACTTATTATATTAGTTATGATAGACTTGTCATAATAATTCTTATTGAGAATAAAAATATGAAAGAAATATGGAATACTTGTAACTTGCATTATTTTTGGTATCAATGTCACATTGAAAGACATTGAATATCTGCACAAATGCTGGCGTCAATGCAAAAGTTTCTTGGTAATGACCATCAAAAACCCATATTGTCTGAACCCCTCTTTGTAGCCTGTGTTTGCAATCTGGGGGTGTGAAAGATCAGTTTCAGCATGAAATAAAATGCCAAGACAAGCAGTTTAAGATGAAGAGAAATATGATTTATTAATAAGTCTGTGGGGTAGGAGGTGGGTGAAGGTGTAATTGAAATTCTTCCCAGGTCCAAGGTGTTCGCCAATCAGCTCAAGTCACTTGTTTTAGTAGAGTTTCAGTTTGTCTTTAGAAAAATAAAGAGACGAAGCACAGCGAGCTGTGAGCCTAAATGTTATCAGGTGTCCTGGAATAGGTGTGCCACTCCAGTGTCACCATGGACTGAGCCCTGCTGGTGTTGAAGAGGCGAGCAAGTGAGCATCCATCATGTCATTCCTTAGCACTGTTTTAAAAGACTTTTAACTGAGCACAGTTCCAGCCTAAGGTCAAATGGTCTGCTGCATGTGGACTGGAAAACCGACTCCCTGGGTGCAATCTAAAGCTTTAAAAGTCACTGTTATTCACTACCTGCCCTTTTCTCTGTTCCTTGAAAAAGGTTGATGCCACCATATCGTTTGTTGGCCTAGAAGTGGGGGGGAGGGAGAGAGAAAGAGCCCGTTGCTGAGGTCTCCTTCAGTGGAGGATGTGTATTTCCTAGGATGTCTTTATAAACCTTGTCCGCACAAAGTTCAGCAAATATGAAAACACATCTTTTGATTTTGCCCTTCTGCCCACACTAACACAGATGGATGAATTTGAACATGCCAGTCGAGTGTTGTAATGTTGCTGGGGAAAATGTACAATTTTAGAAATGCTTACATATGATTAGCATGTGATCAAGCAGTAGCCAACATCCAAAATGGCAGACGATCTTGTTGTAGTTGAATAGAGTTGTTGAATTAGCAGCAGTCTTGTGTACAAGAAAGCATTTTTATTCACCATTGTTCTCAATCTCATCTTAACTATCTCATGTCCCCCACTCTGTTCGTGACCACACTTTTTGATGATCTCGGAAGAAATAGATTAACTTTAATTTAGCAGAAATATGCTACATTTCATTTGATAAAACACAAAGAAAGATCATACCATGGTGGGCTGCCACAGCAGGTAGACTAAACTACCACTGTGAAGATCCCTCCCTGCTAAAAGTGCAATCTAACACTCTCCCGACCTAAAGTGTCACTGCAAGTGCCAGATCACATGACCCAAATGGTGAACACTGACACACTAACATTGGCATAAACTGAACCCCAGCTAATGCAAGGGAGGGCTAAAAAGATGGCATTTCTCCACACTAGGCAGGTTGCCAGGATTTCAGTTTTGGATTGGCCAAAGTAATTTTGGCTTGGGCCTTTTAATTACAGAAGTTAATACTGTTTGCCTTCTTTTGACGGTTTCCAACTGGACGGTTTCCCTAAAACAGAAATGATTGATATGCTGTGGAAGGTGACTAGCATGTCTGATTGATTATGACACTTTTTAAATCTTTTTCTAAAACATTTTCAATACAGAGATAACTTATTATTTACACGTGTAAGTTTGTACTTTTTACAAGCGGCACATGTGGTTATGTTTCTCAAATCATGGGAAAATGAAACATAGTATCCTATCAATTATGTTTATTTTTTGCTGTTGATTGTGTAGACCGATTCACCCATTCATTTAGAATACTGACATTTTAATTCTATTTAAGGAAATGCCATCTTGTTTGGATGATCGGGGTGGATTATTATTTGTTTAAGGTAATTGCAGGTAGAGAGAGATCGACTGCTGGGTGAGCTAGATTGACTTTTAACAAGAGAGAGAGAGCGGTGCACTGTACTGTCAATTCATAAGCTCGTCTCAACAGACAGCAACAACAACAGACAAATAGGCCTGGGCCAACGTAAAATGGCTTGTTGTAATTCGTCCAGACTTCACACATGATAGCAGCCTAATAAATGTTCTGTTTTACTTGTTTAGAAAGGGAAACCTTTTTTAGTCTCTATTGTCTACTTAAATTTAATAATTAAAAATAAAAGTTAAGAAAATATCTGTTCTCCCAGTCATTTAGGCTGGTCCAGTTGTACAAGTGGGCGAGCCCAGGTCCATTTTGCCCACCCACAACGCTGCACCTGCTCCACACAGTTCACAATGTTGAAGTTGTCCAGGGAGTTGCCTCTCATCCAACTTCTGTAAAAGATCTCGTCTTCCTGATCTCCACTGGTCTAGCCCAGTGGTTTTGTTTCATGTGCATCACAGTGGCAGCCAGTTCTCCCTCTGCTAACCAAATCAGTGCGAACAGTGCCTCTGAAACCTGTCATTGTGTCTTTGATAAACAGACTTGCTGAAATCTACTGCTTAACATTAATCAACTGAGTTCAGAGAGTGAAGACATGAATCAACCAAATAACTCCTGATTAATGTGCATTCACTTAATATACAATGATCCAGTTCTATCCAAATGAAACCTCTTCTCAGTTTGATTTTACCATTAATGTTTATAATTAATGTTTATAACTTCAGAACTAAAACCTGAACTTTGTCTGTATTTTGACAAGCTGTTGAATAGGTAATCTGCTCCTGCTAATTATCTAACATGCCAATGAAGGAAACAGGAGATAGTTTACTCTCTTCTCAAGGGAAATGTACTTGCAATATTTTTAGACTATCTAAATTATTCATATATTACTGCCTGTCAAGATAGTGATTTTTAATTGGTGACAGTGCTTTCTTTTATATTTCTTTCATACCCTGAGATGTTTTGCAGTTTCTGTTAAACTATTTTAGAATATCTACTAAATTCTACTTGGACTAACAAGCTCACTCTTAAATAAATCTAAGATGGGTCTCTATTGCAAGCACAAGTGTAGCCATCTTGTGGGCATTTTATTTTAGATTATGGAAGAAATGCAAATTTTCATATATGCAGATTTATTCATTACATTGTCTGACAAAAGGAGACCTTAAGTGACACAGCCATAGACAGTCGCAAGCCCACATGTCTCTGGGCCTGAGGACACCTCAGGCCCAAATGAAACTTCATCTTTTCCCCACCGGCACACGCCCCCACACACACAGACACACACCCCTGCAACAGCCATCCCAAGACCCACCATTGCATCCACAGACTAAAAGTCATGCACACTTCAGCCAGATACTTTGGCATTTTACAACTCTAAAGACACTTTAAAAAGTTGAGTAGAGTCGTACATCTTACAAAACTTATAAAACATCAAATGATTTCCATTATACTACTAAGCTGGAAACAGGAGACACAATATCAGCCCTAAATGATGATCTATGATCATGATTTCATCATCAGTTAAGAAATGTGTAGTCAGAACATCCAGATACCAAAATGCCAGAAATGTATGACCCAAAGCATCAGAATACATCGGTAAACTGTTTATGCAATGATACTACATTTCACATCAATTTCAATGATTCAGTGTATTAAGCAATAATTTTATTTGCATGTATTATTCTTTGTAAAAATATATTCGTCAGGTGCTCATTGCGTTGCAGTTGCTCTACATTTTTACAGGGAATAATACGATGTAGGGAATAATACAAAATGATTTTATTGTATTATTGTATTTTTCATGAATTAATAATAGAGTAATGTGATATGATCTCAGCAATAGAATATTAATACAACAAGATACAAAAAGATTACAAGAGCGAGATACAATTAGGGGCCATATTCAGGCTCATAGCCTGATAGGCAAGGGTCCAGATATGGCTGTGAGGGTTAGATGATAATAATACAAGCTAGGGGGCTTTTAGGCTGGTTTGTAACAGGGCCTTAAGCCTGACACATACACATGCTTTACTGTGGCATGGAATGATCATACTGCTTTCATTTTCACTTGCACTGCAATATGAATACATTCAGGTGGATACTATTGATGGGAATAATAATAGCCTCAGGTTACTTCAGGTTATTTTCCAGGATCTTTTTAAGAAGATCACACAGATTACTACTGGGATAATCATTTCTCCCTCCCCTATTAGCACAAAGCTACAACTGCTCAGTCAGACTGGGAGGGCTAATATTGAGGTATATTTAAGGCAACAAGAAGACACAATCACAGAGTATCAATGGTTCATGTGAACAGATGCATCTGAACGCGAAAACATCCACCCTCTCTTGCACTGTTGTATTTCATCAGTCTGTAATCTGTAATGTGTTGCATGAGTTATTCTCGAATGTGGTGTGCTAAATTTCCTTTATAGTCTACCCTTATTTTCACTCAACTTGCCTTGTCTACTATTCATTATACTGTTATTTATGTGTTTCCCAGAATGCCTTTGAATAGCCTCCAGAGACTGAACATGAACTTCCAGCTATTTTACATGACCGGAGTATCTGTTTTTCCAGTAGCTTGAAAAGCGACAAAGTGTTGCAAGAGTTGCATCCTTACTTGAAACACTGCATCTCTTGTAGCTGCATTGCGTTGTTGTTGGTTGAGTCGAGAAAATTGGTATTTCTACCTCTTCTACCTCTTCTTGTTTTGATTGTTGAACGTTGATGCAAAATGGTGGCTGTAGTAAGAAGCCCTTGCTCTTTGATTCTTAAAAGCACACTATGCAAATTGCAGAGGGACAGTTAAAGTGAAGATCCTTTGACTGACAAAAAATGTCAAAGACATGATTTTTCAGTGAGTCAGGCCAGTGATGAGAACCATGTAGACTCAAGCATCAACTTATGTGTTTATTCCATGTTAATGTCAGTTGAGTCGAATTTTGTACTGTGCAATTTTGCACAGTGCACCTTTAAGTACTGATACCAAAACTTGACTATTGGTGTTATAGATAGCTGAAATATTTTCTCCTGTCAAACTCCACTGTAGCTGTGGGGGGTGTATCTCAGTGTGATGTCATGTTGTCCACGTTTGGCCAGTTATCCATGGGAATAAGAAAATACGCCATCAAATGACAACTGAATTGACCCAGGAATGGAGTTGCCAAATGCTCCTTTGTAAACTGTTCATGTGTTTTACCCAAATACCCACTGGCGGGTATATTTGCATATAGTTTACATTCTGTATCATAAACCAATGATATCTCTGGATTGCCTGCAGCTATCAACTTCATTCACAGTTTCCCTAAAACTGCATGTTGTGCAGATAGATTCAGTTTTCCGATCAATCGTGCAAGTAGAACATGCAAAAATATCCATTTGAAAAAGCACTGAAACCACTCACTTCAAGTCCCAGACATAGCAATATATATTTAGATTCAATGTAACCTCTCACAAATGTCTCACCTCACAAGAGCCTGTTCACAAGAGCATAAGTTTTTAGGAGTCTGAAAAGGACTTTCTATTTATTTATCTTCATCTTTGTATCTAAGGGTTTGTATCTTATCTTTGTATCTTAGATTTTTCAAAGTAGCCACCTTTTGCTTTGATGACAGCTTGACACACTCTTGGCATTCTCTCAGTCAGCTTCATGAGGTAGTCACCTGGAATGGTTTTCAATTAACAGGAGTCCCTTGTCAAGAGGTAGTTTGTGGAATTTTTTGTCTTTTTAATGTGTTTGAGACCATCAGTTATGTTGTGCAGAGATAGGGATGGTTCATAGTTCTGTACAGTGAATAACCCTATGAAGGACGTAGGGTTAGAGGTCGGACCCACCGGTCTGTCTGGGTTCACGAGATTTTGTGGGCGAGAAAACATGCCATACCATTGCTTGGTTCAAGAGCTTACGTTGGACGGAGCCAGGTTCAAGGAGTACTTTCGCATGAGCAGGACCCAGTTTGAAGTACTCCTCCGGAAAATTGGACCTTCAATATCAAGAAGAGACACAAATTACCGGGAGTCCATCAGCTCGGAAGAACGTCTCTCTATTTGTCTGAGGTAGCCCCTATTGTAGCACAATTTAGTCAAACCACAGTCACATAATTATAGTAGCCTATTTGCCTGTTTTTCTCTCTAGGTATTTGTAGTTAAATGATGCAGAAGATTTTACACATCTAAACACATCAATCATTCAACAAAATAAAAGCCTCTAAAAAAAAAAAAAAAAAAAGAGAAGCATAAATGTGTTGTTGAATTTATAACCAATGGATAATTTACCCACTGCAAATTTTTCAATTTCTATCTCAGGTATCTGTCAACAGGAGATTCATTCAGATCAATAGCTTTTAGCTACACAGTGGGCTACCGTACAGTGGCGAGAATAATAAGAGATGTGTGTGAGGCAATATGGTCTGTCATGGTGCAGGAATACATGCCCTTCCCAGAAAAACACCACTGGAAGAGGATTGCAGCAGACTTCCATAAGCTATGGAATTTCCCCAACTGCCTGGGAGCAATAGACGGGCATGTTGTAATACAGGCCCCATCATCAACAGGGCCTATGTATTACAACTATAAAGGGAGCTTCTCTATTGTGCTCCTAGCAGTGGTGGACGCCAGCTACCTTTTTCGGATGGTGGATGTTGGGGCATACGGGAAAACCAGCGATGGCGGGACCCTCTCTGTCTCTGACTTTGGCAGGGCCCTCTACCAGGGGACCCTCGACCTGCCAGAGGATGCCCTTTTACCGGGAGCTGAAGACCTCCAGCCTGTGCCTCATGTATTTGTGGGTGATGAGGCCTTCCCTCTCAAGAGGCACCTTCTCCGCCCCTACCCGGGAAAGCATCTTGACAGAGAGAATCGCATCTTCAATTACCGTCTCTCTCGTGCCAGGAGAATGGTTGAATGCACTTTTGGGATCCTCGCTGCCCAGTGGAGACTCTACCACAGTCCTTGGCGTTTCACCAAAGGTGGCAGATGCAGTGAAGGCCACCTGCATCCTCCACAATTTCCTTCGATGGAAGGAGGCTGACAATGTGGACGAAGGAAGGTCTGCCCCCCTGCCTGAGACACCGCTTGCCATGCAGCCTGTCCAGCGAGTAGGCAGCAACAACGCCTCTAGGGAAGCACTGGAAGTGAGACAGCAGTACACCACCTACTTTTCCTCTCCAGCAGGCGAAGTTGCGTGGCAGCATTCTGTCGTATGATGCTTCTCAATTCCCACCACCATCAGGACCACCACCATCAGTATATTTTTTTTCTTACACAGACATGCTACACAATGCAACACATGAAACAGTACTCTAAATCAAAAGGAGGGAAATAAATTACTGTGAATGAATAATCAATTTTGTCATTTATTTATTATTATCAAGTACATATTCATAAATAAAGTGTCGACACGGATAAAAATCACAGCTATTGCACATTTTGATTCTATATATTCCTCTCTCTCTATATATACAGTATGTAAGTATTTTATTGATGGTCATGGCCAAATTCTGCTTCATGTAAAATCTTCTGGAATTTCATTTTAATCTCTGATTGACTACGGGGTGGCAGGCGTCTCAAAGCCCCAGCTAAACTTAAAAGAAAATGCTCCTCATCGTCTGGCTTCTTATTTATGGCACTTAGGACACAGCGCTGATACTCAGACACCTGTGGCTCAGCCCTTCTCTTTGGAGCTTGTTTACGGTGAGCAGGTCTTTCAGGTGTGCAGGGTGGTGGTACATCAGGGGAGGGAGATCTGGGTTGTGTGGTGTGGGCCTGGGTTTGGGTCTGGGACTCTGGTGAAGATATGCTCTCATCTGTTGTCTGTGAGGACAAATCAAAAAATAATAATAAGTAACAGTAATAATGCATACTGCTACTACTACTGCTACTACTAATAATTACTTCCTTTGACAAGAATAATGTGAATCCTTATGACTGTTAATATGGGTGGCAATCCTGTCTATCAGATATAACTTAATATATATTTTATATTATAATGAACCTGTATATGCTGCACTACTGCACTGGTGTTACTAGGGACTCAAGGAGAGCCTGAACATTAACTTCCTCTTCACTGGACCTATTCTGGCTGAAATTTGTTGAGGTGTCCCTGTCCTGGATGTATGGCTCCAAAAAGCTGAGGATGGACATGTACTTCCACCTCCGACTTCCACCTGCTGCTCCTGAACCTGACTTCCTCCTCTCTTTTTCCTCATTTTTCTCTCTTCTGTATGTGTCCCTCAGGTATTTCCATTTTTTGTGGCATTTTTCCTCTGAAATTTTTGAGGGCAGAAAGATTATAGACTTCTGAGGTACAAGTAAGCAAGCATTAAGTTAACCTGTGTATCAATTTGTACATCTGTCTTTGTGTTGACGTTCTATGAGTTCGATAGCCAACGGCTGTTGAGAAACCACTTGAAACAAGGAGAAATTTCTGATTTCCAAATGTTAATTATATATAAACACATACTTTTTTCCTAGTAACAACCTGACTTTGACGGCTGCAACAAAGTTTCAAGAGGTTACGCTACAAGCAGTGGCAACATTAGTATCACTTGAAGCGCAACAGAGTAGCCATTGATGTTAGCAACGGCTTTTTTCCCCGATCAACTGACTTTACTCTAGGTGGCGGCTGCTTATCTGATAAACCCATGGCAAACGAGATGTTCCTCCATGCATTATTTTTCAGACCTAGGTTGTGGTAGTCTGGCGATGTCATCTGGTAGAGACATGGATATTCAGACACTAGCAGTATTAGTTTCTCTTCCATTGTTGTTGTTGTTATGCTCTTGTACCTGCGGGCAGCGACGGTCTTTGTGGTGTTTGTCCCGCCCCTCCTGCACTGTGACTGGACGGCTGGGTAAAAAGTGACATTGACGAGCGCAGCATTTTACCCAAAGTTGAACATTTTTCAACTCTTGGTGGCCGGAAAAAAACGCCAAACGGCCAGCGCCCAGCGCAGAAAAAACGCTCAGCGCCTGGCCGCGCTGCCGGCTTTTATAGCAGAGCGTAAATACATGCCACTCCCATTGCAAACAGCTAGAAAAATACGCTGACTGCAGGAAAAAACGCTTTGGTGGACACAGCCCCTTACACTAGCACTGATTCATTAAGTTCATGTTTCGAATTCCAGATGCTAAGTTTAGCGGTCATAGTCTATAATTGTTTCATACAATACTTGTGCAAGTCAGCATTAGATGTCTTTAAATTAGTATGTTAACGAAGTTTGTTTTCTCTGTGAGTTGGGGTAGTTTTTCTTATTGCTCAACTAATTGAAACCTCAATGAACGATGCTACACTGGCTTAAAGGTGGGTCACAATGTTCTGATAGGTAGGCTCTACAATGGAATGGAGTCCAACATAAACTGTATACACTAAGGTTGATCTGCATACATACATGTGCAGAGCATTATATTATCCGTCATCATTTGGAATCTTGTCAGACAAGTTGTCAACACCACCAATCATGAAAATCTGCAAGTAACGTTAGCCTAGTCTAGAATTAAGAAACAGGAGAATTACATTGACAATATTTATTTATGCTATATCTAGACAGAACTCATACGGTACTATAAATGTAGGCATGTATGTAAACAGATAACACCATGTACAAGACCAACACTATACTACAGTGTTCAGGTATTGAAAATCACAGAAAAATCCCATTAAGTCTATATACTCTTTTATTAGGAAAAATGGGAGACTCCGCACGAATATATGTGCTGACGATGACAATTTCAAGATGTTCACTTCAATATATTCTAATTTAAAATCACTTGCCCGTAATTTTACGGTCATCTCTGTAGGTTAAGCTAGCTGCTGCTAACGGTGGGTTAGCTAACGTTTATTTGACTTGGTAAACTAATCGGCAAAGTAAAACACATTAATATATTCGTATCTAGCTCCTTTGACTCATTTTTAGCTTAACACTCTCTGGAGCCGACAACCGTAGTCCGGTTTTGAAGAACGCGCAGATTGGTGTTTCCATGGCTCTCAGGTGCGTTCACAAAGCCTAGAAAAACACTGCTTTATACGTCTTTTGGTGGCTTCCAAAGAAAAATGACCCCAAGGCGTCTCTTTTCCAATTATTCCCTATGAAGAAATAGTCTTTTTGGCCCACAGGGCATCATGTGACTTGCAAAACCATGGTTGGCCGCTGTGTTCAATTGGTCATACGGCTCAGAGAGATTCCTGGGGGCTTGGGCTAGACACACTCGCTTGTTGCGAAACACGACGTACTGATCAATATCAGTCATTTATACAGCTGCAGCACCGTGCTCTGTTTGGCTCCACACTTGCTGATGACCACATCCGGTCTCAGAAAATGAAAAAAAGGACCTTTTTTCTTTTCTGTCTCTTACTGATTTTATTTTTTTGTTATTCTAAATATAAAATGAAAATCAAAGCATTTTTAAAATTTCATATGTCCCTTTTTGATCATGAAAAGGGAAAACGCCTTGTATTTCAATTTCAATTTTTGTATTTTAAAACGAAAATCAAATAACCACTCGCTTTTTGTTTTTCAATACCCGTCTCAGAATGGAAAATCCAATTGCCAAAATACACACGGACCGACCCCCTCATCCATCTCTTCTCTGACTCCTCCCCTGCTCGCGCCCCACTGAGATGCGAAGAAACGAAACTTGTGTCATGTCCTTGTGTTTGGTGTTTGTATTGTGGTCACATTTCCTGTCCTCACAATGGAGCACTGTTGAGTCACGCCAAAAAATTGTTTTTCCATGTCTGTGAGCCAGATGTTCTGTGGTAGGTATAAAATTGGTGAGACTGGGAAACGTTACAACGGAAAGGGTCCAAGGCTCACAGAGCACCAGAGAAGAAAGGATCAGTTTGTTTATTAAAAAGACGAAATGTAAGTACAATATCTTCTATATCTTCATATGTGTGTGTGTGTGTATATATATATATATATAAATGCTCCTTTGTCCCTGTCATAGTGTTGTTGATATCTCAATATCTTCATCAGAATACTAAACATTGTCTTTGATTCATGTAGTGGACTATTCCGTTTCATTTCACAAAACCAACACAAACCTGAACAGTTAAACTGAACAGTTGGCACTTTAAGTTTGTACGAGTGCAGAAGCCTATTATATCATGCTGTTATTTCTGGTGTTGGTGATTTAAGCTGGTTTTACGGTAACTGGTGACCGACCACTGGATGAGCCGCTGGTTAGTTATCAGATAGCAACAGATGTGTTTCATCAGCTCATAAGCAGGAAGACCTACATTTTTCTGTCCTTGTGAATGCCTCTTGAAATAAATAAAGTCGTACCATAATCATTAATAAAGCATGCAGTTGTTGGCATTAAACAACCTTTTTTTTCAGTGGTCACTCCGATTCATTGTTTTGTCAACTGAACTGCACACAGTTGGTAGTTGGGGTGGAGTGGGGCAGTTTTGTCCCCACCAATCTTGAAATCAAACCTGCGCCCTTGCAAATAAACTCTTATCAGCAAATGTTAAATGTATTGGAAAAGAAAATCCCTTATCATACAATTGGCCTGCTGGATAACACCAACAAATGATTTTTTTCCCCCCAAAGACATTTCATGTCATGCATCAAAAATGGAAGCAAAGTCACATTATGATCTAACAATAGGTGCCATGTTGACATGTGACCAGAGTGGAGAAAAAAAAGTGTAACTTGTGAGCTCTCCTACACCAACAACCGACATGACTGATGTCTTCCCAAGATAGGTCACATCATAATACCACAGCATGTGCCATGTTAACCAGGGGTGTTGTTTCAGCAAAACGCAAGGTATAGCAAAGTGACGTCACAGAAATAATCAGTGATGATGATTTAATGACTGAAGCAAGTAATAGCTCAGGGTATTAATTAACGTTTTACAGTAGGGGAGACCGGGGCTTCTTGTCACAAGGGTAAGTTGTCACGCGGTTAATATTTTAACACAGGGCACTATTTAAAAGCTGAATACTAGTTTTGTGCCTCTTTATGGTCTGATGTCATATCCTGTCTGGGAAAAGCAGAGGACATGGTTAACTGAGGTGAGCACCAATTTACCATTTTTCACAAAGTAAAGTAAAACAAAAAAATCAACTTGATATTTTTTGTAATAATCTTATAGTAGTTAAATCTTAACAATTACATATTTGCACTTGGTAGAGGAGAGAATAAAGTGTATTGTTATATTTTTGCTAATGTCCTGCTTTAAGCTAACTTTAAGCTATAGCTAATATTAGCAAACATGGCAGTTTGGGGCAACTTGTCTCAGCGATTATGGGGTAAGTTTTTGCATGTGACAGCTTGTTTGAAATTATTTTCCAGTTGCATTTGGGTCTAATTTAATGGCCACGTTCCAGGATTGATTCAAATTAAATGATTAATCAATCTTTTTTTCTGTGGTTGAATTTAAGTTGGAATTTGAAGTTTTCAAAAAAGTTTAGGCTGAAAGGCAGACACAAGGTAAGAAGAATCTATTCCAAAATAAATGTGGGGGATCCAACCTAAGAAAAGGAAGAAAATTATAGGAAAACTTCAGATGCCTCTTCATCAGATGAAGGTGGGTGCCTATGCCTTGTTTATGTAGAGCCATTAGCAAACCGCAGGTCCAAGAGAGACTTGAATCTAGCATGTGAAATGCACAGTGGGCTCATTAAGAGTTTATTAAGGTTTGATACCTTGTCTGTTTGAAATAATTTTCCAGTTGTAGTTTGGACTGATTTAATGTCCACGTTCCAGAATTTGTTCAATGGTTAATCAAACTTTCTGAAGCTGAATTTAATTTGGAATTTGAATTTAAAAATTGTAACACAACAATAAACTGGTTGTTGTTTTATTTGTTGCAAAATCCAGTGTGACATCTCACCCCACATGGTGTGTCAACTTACCCACTGATGGGGCTGATGTGTACACTCACTATTTAAAAAATGCCTATAAGTCTGTACTAAAACATGATATGAAAATGACATGAACACAATGAACACATATGCCTGAGATTTTTTTCATTTAGTTTGCAGTTTTTAGCCATATAATATATTGATCCCAAGATATATAAACGTGTGTGAAAAGTGTGACAATATGCCCCGGTCTCCCCTATTTGCTGCATGATTCAGTCTTTGACCAGCCAAAAGGATCTATACTATGCTATTGAAAACTGTTTGAACAAGTAGCTCTTTCTCATATTCACAATGCCTAATCTTTGCATGTAATTGGCGAGTTAGTGAGAGCAGTGAAAACGCCTTTCATCGTATATTTTGGCGCATATTTCAGCACCATGGACAGAGCGCGGTGGTCTAATTAACATTAGTCATTTATTTAAACCTCACAGAAAATAAACAAATGCATTGAATTACGCAGCCTATTCTCGCATATGTCCCAAGTTCCCACCAGCCAGTGTGCGTCCAAAGTCAAGCAGAACTTTCTGCTTTTATTTTATTTTATTTATTTGATCTTTGAGCTGAGTTTATTATTTCCATCCAGTCCATTTAACAGTCCAAATTAAGTGCATGGTTTTTCGCCTTTTAGCGTTGTCCAGACAAATTTGACCCTTTTTTTTTGTTGTTGTTGTTTTGTTTTGCCTTGCTTTTCTTTTCTTCTTTTTTTTTCAAATCAATTAGTCGTAGGAAGGGGTAACCCCTCACTCAGTCGCTCCCAGACCCTGGAGAGGGAGCTGGCAGATTGGGGACACCTCCCACCTCACTCATCTTGGACAACCAATCATCTTGTCATTTGTCATCCATTAATCCCCCCTCTCCCTTTTTTCTCCTTTTCTTCCCCGTTTGTCCTTTTCCCTTTCTTTTTACTTATATACACACATACAAACACAAAACAAAAAAAAGAGAAGCTCTATGAAGCTCTATTGAGGCTGTTTTGCCATTATTTTTTTAAACCACAATAAAAAAAAGACAATTTCTGATACGCCCCCACCCAATCCAGGCTTAGATTGACTGCTTTCTATTTAACCCCGCCCATTTCCGGCGTAAGCCCCGCCCATTCCGAGTACGGATAGGGACGCAGATAATTTAGCTGGTTGCACAGATACAGATACAGATAATGGTGTACTTGCTAATCCCTATTTCGTATGATGTAAATATTTTTACTTAATACAGGACGAGTTCATTAATTTCACAAGGTTTTATTTTAAAGGTCCACTTAGTCATTTTTCCCAAATCTCTTCTTCGTGTTAAGCAGCACCCTTCTCTTGATCTCCACTGTGACACCCACCGGCATGGACAAAAAACGGCATGAGTGGTTTAAGAGATAGAAGTTATCTAGGCGAGTGTATTTATGCTTAGACAATACATGCCAAATCATCAAAACACCAGTGTTCTCTACAAACCATCTATTGTGCCCTAACCTATGCAATGTCGTAGAAAGCCCGGCAGTGAAGCGCTCAGCTCTTTTAGGTCAAAAGAAATGAGTAATAACGTTGAGTCTAGTGTCATCAAAGGGAAATGCTGTAATTGAAGCATCATATAATAATCATATAAAGCCCTTCTTGTACTGTATGGCATTATGACTACTGCAGGACGTCTGTAATGCATTTGTGAGTCAACTGATTTGAATTGCACGGGTTTAGTATCACCCGGGGTTATTTTTAGAGAGCGTTTCACAGCAGGTAAAACACTGTAGTTTTTACTGACACGGGAGTGCTCAGTCTGTAAAAGTTAGCTTTTACAAAGTTAGCTTTTACAGACTGAGCACTGAGCAGAGATGCTCTGGTAAATATTACATTACCCCCCGCCGGAAAACTAATCCCATCCAAATAGGGCAGAGGTTGTAAAAATATTATAGGTGTTATTTACCTATCCAGCAGAAAGCAAGCGACTTCGGCATCACTTTGAGGGCCGTTCTCCTGCAAAAGATCTCTCCATCTTTGGAAAGCTACACCGATGCTTGTCCTCCGCCTTCTCTGGTCTGAGTTGTTTCCCTACTTCCTGCTGGCGCTTTTGGGTCTGACTGCTTCAGATCCTGCAGATCCTGCATAATGATGGTCTTCAATTATTTTGTAGATCCAGATTGAAATGTGGCGCACCTGACGCGGAAACTGCACTAACTAATACGGACAGGATACACAGCAGCTCCAGCCAATGACGCGAAGCTCGTCTTCTTCTGCGGACGTTAGTGAGTTGTTTTACACATGGAGGCCTCCATGTAGTCGCGGCCCGCGACATGTAGAATTAAATATGAATAAAATAGCTCATTTTCATCATATAAAGCAATTTGACTCCTCATCTCATGCTTTTAAATGTGCATTTATGTAATTGTTCATTTTTGTTATTTTTGTTATATTTTTTTTGTCTACAAATGACTTTGTAGACCTTTAAAAATGGTTCTATAAATAATTCTCTTACTCTGATCAAAAACATTTATTTAAAGCTCAATTCTGAGGCTATTCTGTAATTAGGTTAATTTTGATTAATATGCTTACATATTTTAATGATACAGTTTGGAATCTACTCAGAAATCTGAAAAGAGCTCCAAGGATTGAAAAATGTGCTAAGTAGAGTGCAGACCTCTGCCAAGGAGACAGATCAGGTATTGCCTTTGTTGCCTTTATTTGCCCTCTTTTGGGTTATTGGCGTGGAAAGTTAATTAACCCTTCATTGGGTCATAACCAGTGTTTCTACAATGTAAATTCTCTTTTTTTTAAGATATATTTGTCACAAACACAGCCACACCCCTTTTAAGCTGAGTGGGGTGAAACATTAATCAACCCTTACCTGGCTCACTATTTCTGCAAATTTTTCTGTGTAAATTAGTTCATAACTTGTTCAGATATCTTTATCAAAGACGAACAAGCATACATGCCCACTGCTACATCCTGTTGTGGCTGATGAGCATGAAAAAGTTCAACAAGTTCAAATAATCAACTCTTCCTTGGCTCAGGACCAATCTTTCTACCATCCGTTCATACAATCTGTTCAGAATTTTTTGAGATATTTTTGTCACAGACAGCCAGACAGGATGATATGTCATTATTATATGACTATACTGTTATGTCATTATGATTAATGTTGTAGCTCTTTATGTTTTCATACTGTAGCAATCTGAGTAATCTGGGTGCTTTCCCTACTGATGTTTGAAAAATGTTCACTTATTTTACTGGTGAGTTTACTGCCACTCACTCTGGACAAGAGCACCTGCTAAATGCTGAAATTGTGATTGTTTTCCATTTTCCATCCAGAGTGGAACTTCATGGAGACGTTTGATTTTGTCCGAGACAAATTAAATGAATGGGGCCTCAGTGGGTTGATACAGAAGTTTGAAGGTAAAGTATGACCACACTTATTTGGTGAGCACAGATATACAATGTTGATAATGGTTGAGTCTACCAGTATCATAACAGAATATAGAAAGTGCAGTGTGATGGCTATGTGATGTTTGACATGTTGCACATGTAACTGTTAGGAGAAAATGTGTCAAATAGTTGCTCTCTCCTCAGTGACTGTGACCACAAAACAGAACTTGTAATTGCAAGAGGATTGAGAATTGCCCAGAAATAAACTACTTGCACACTGTTGACAGATTAATGTCATCTTTGTGTCCAAAGGGTCTGAAGGACTAATGACTATAGAGTAGCAGTCAATTAGGTGGAAAACACTAATAAAAGCACCACATTATTGTAGATAATTATAGTAAGAGAGTATCAGCAGGTGGTAGCATTAGAAAAAGTGGGTTTGTGAAAACTTGAAAAGATGTTTTGAGAAATAACCAAGTGCATTACAATGAGTGCCATTAAAAGCAACACTGGATGCGGATGAATACATAACAGAATGCAGAATGCATCTTTTGCACTCCGCATTCTGCAGCTCAGCACCTTGTAATCCTGTAGTACTTACATGGCAAATTGTTTATACACTACAAATTGCTATAACTTGCCACTTTCTAGAACAGTTATTATTATTATTTTTCTCTCTTTCATCATTT
>OMLF01052840.1:0-15175 GCA_900302615.1 Holocentrus rufus
AGTGATGGGAAGTCCGGCTCTTTTCAAAGATTCGGCTCTTTTGGCTCGGCTCCCTTTGAAGAGCCAGCTCTTATGGCTCCCAAATGGCTCTTCATTTAGTATCACTCAGAGCCTTCTATTTTAGCCTAATTTAGCAATTATGAATGTTTTTTGTGTTGGTAAGCAATTTTTTATTCAGTGTTTTCATAAAAGCCTTATTTTTATGCATTTTTTTAATTACAAAAAAATATACACCATTACTATAGTGTTTCATTCCCGTGGGCTCACCACCTACGGGTCGTACTTCGGTGCATTGTGGATTGGGAGGCAGTCAAAAGGCTGTCGCTCCCCTGGATAAAGCGGCAGAAGACAAAATGAAATGAAATGAATAGTTTCAATCTCTTGCCTGTACCATTACAGTTACTGTCTTCAGAGTCTGCCCCCTTCCTTCTTTCACATAATAGTATGATCCTAGTCTGTCCTCACATGCGATTGGCCGCATGTTTTTTTTTTTTTGTTTTGTTTTGTTTCTTTGCGTGCATGGATTCTTAGCAGAGCAGGAGCGGCTGTCGGCTGGAAAGTCGGCTCTCCCCGACGGGCATCGGCTCTTCTCGTTCAATACAAAGAATCGGCTCTTAGAGCCGGCTCGTTCGCAAACGACACATCACTAGAACTGAACCAGTGGATACACAGAAGTGAAAGTGGTATTGAACTTCTCAGTCTGGGTAAGTCGGAAAAAGGGTGTAACATATAGAGTATAAGAGTATTCCTTTAAGGCTCCCACTGAAAATGTAGAAACTCAAACATGCCTTTGACACCTAAAACATAGAGGATCCACTAAGGAAAAAGGGGTTGAATTTACGAAAAGCTTCATCCATGATCGCTGGGACATTATTGCGACCACTTTGCAGAATGAAGTGTTAGAGCAATTATGTTTAATAGTAAGAACTGAGGAAATATTGCCTTTACTGAGGACCATGTGGTGATTCAGTTGACCTAAATTTTTAATTACGTGAACATTCAGCCATTTCGTGGGAATAATCTTGCCGGTTTTTATGGCTACCGTTTTTACTCCTATTGGAATGAACAGATAATTTGGCAACTGATGAGGACTATTCAAAAAGCTGTGTTTCAGCCAGTTTGAGAAACTGGCTGAAAATTTTTAGTGTGTGTGTTTGTCTATGCTGGGAGGTACAGTGCGTATGTGTGTTCATGTAGGATTTGGTTGTGCATTCCCTAAGTTGCCCACTGTTCCTATTAAAATATATCTGATGGCATTCACAGCATCAGTATTACTTTCACAGCTAATCTGCCAAACTGATAAGGTGGAAGGGAACTGAGTGTCTTACAGACAGAGAGCAAGTGGGATGACACTAACAGACTCTCTGTTTAATCAATGATCTGTACTATCTCAACCTCTTCATTCAAACAGCTGCCGCCTTGCTGCTGACAAAAATCAGATATATTTGCATAAACACCTTATCATTTAATTACAGCCAAGAGTTCTCCAATCACGCCCCAAGATTATGCTTTTGTAGAGGCATCGGTGACTAAAATGATTGAAAGTTGTGAGATGGCATGTAAATGGAGATTGTAAAAAAAAAAAAGGGAAATAATTGAAATTTATGTATGCGGTAACAAACCCCACCAACCCGTTTAGCTGGCAAAATCTCTCTGCTATGTGTCATTACCTACTCTCATTCAAGGCTTTCAATAATGAAGGGTGTTTGAAATCCATCTATTCTGTCATGGTTTCAAAAAGTATCTAGTATTTTTTTTCCCTTTCCTTTTCTCAAGATCTTAGCCCTGACTGCTTGAGCATAACTCCTTCCATCATTTTCTATTATAACAATTAATTCTGACCAAAATGCTGTCAGTCACTACCACTACCATCTTGCTTGCCTGGATGCAGTTCTCTGTCACAGCCCGTTGTCCCACTAGAACAACGGGCTTTCCAGAAATGAGCCCCTAAAGCGCTGGGAAACCTGTCTTTTTCAACACACGGACCCTCACTATGTAAAGACATACATCCACAATCTGACAGCTCTCACTTAGTCTCCCAAGCCAGACTATCCTTCCACAATCTTTGAATGCTCCATAGATAAGTTCAGGGGAGGGAGCTGCCACCTCACCTACAAAAACTCTTCGTACCTGAAGAGTATTCGACCAATCACAACAGTGTTCACGGAAATGTATTCCCCCCGGAAACAACCAAGACAGCTTGCTAGCATGGATGATACACCGACGAAACCGGTGAAAGAAGACACCGAAAGACATAATAGATGTGTCCGCAGCGAGAAGGAACCTCACTTGTCACGGAATGAATTTTGCAAAGTTTCGAAAGAGTGGAATCGAAAATATCTTTTTGAATTTCCATTTCTGCTCAGCAGCTAGCTAGCTAGGCTTCGACTAATGTGGTTTCCAGTGGGAGTTATTTATGCATCTGCACAGGAGATATGGAAGTGAGGAAATGAACAGATATCCATCTTATTTTGCTACTCATTTTCAGCATTTCTGAAGTACAGACTGTTAGGCAGAAGCATTTGGAAATTGCGGAAGCCAAAAAGTCTGGCTTGAGAGACTATAACTTTCGCCATACTTTAGATGCTTTGGGGTTAATTTTTGAATGTTCACTGGCCTGTTGTGACTGCACTGGAGCTGCACCCAGGCACAGTAGTGAAGCAGAGGATATTTTGGTCAGTACTGATCGGTACAATGAAAAGAGATGGGAAAAGCAGCCTCCAGATTGAAAATGGCCGGGATTACGTTTCACACCTTTAGGCTCTGTCCCTACGATGGCCAGTAACAAGTTTCCCACATTAAACATATCCAGTGCTGCTTTTGTGTTCCTGCCCTGAGCACTTTTCCGTTACAGTGGCAGAGTACGTCCCACCCTAACTCCCTCTTACCTTTTAAACCTTTCTAATGAAATATACATGTGTAGAGAGGTTGCAAAAATATGTGTTTCCTGATACTTTTTCAGCACTCTGCTTGTATTTAGGTGTTGTGAGGTCTGTGTTTGGAGTCAAAAGTAACATCAGATTTATTTTCAACCTTTATTCATCCAGCTTGTTTGAGTAGCCTATACATTTCAACAGGGCCAATCCAAGCAAACCTGAGCTGTTAAAACACTGATTCTGAACATTTTAACTCTGCTCTTATGTTCCTTCACTTTGCTATTCCAGTTGTACAAAATGGCTGGCCTTCACAATTTTCCCAATTAAATGTTATTAATATCCTGTCTTTTGATGCCATGAAAATTTGTTATGTTTAAAAAAAGTACAACGATCTTCTCATTTTGCACTGATAACATGCTAAAAAGGTCTCTATAAGTTTACTGATTACAGACTAGAAACCTATCTTTGCAGCTCAATCTGAGCGGTATTTTCCTTGTTTTAAAAAAAAAACAAAAAAAACAGACAGGTATCAAAAACTGGTGAGACACACAGGGGAAGGAATGGATGTCAAGGCTCTACATTTTCAGGTTGTTGCTAGGCACCGACAACTTAATGCTCATGGCAATGAGGTTCAACTTCTGTACACCCTCACAGAAAACATAAAACACGAGAAGGAACAGCAGTGACCAGAGCGTATGTGCCACGTGTCTCATGATTCCTATTGGTCTCTGGAATGTATTCCATTTGAGTAAAAAGTTAGAGGGACAAACAGTTCTAGTTGAGTAGTAATGGCTGGTGTTTAAAAATGCAGCACTTACTGTTGCTCCCCACTTCCCCTTGCTGTTTTTTCCCCTACACATTTGAAGCCTCAGGACAAACTATATAAGCCCCTTTTCATCACAGCACCATTGTACTGAGAAGTCAAATTCAGCCAGTGTAATCAGAAAGGAGATGCTGAACTGCTCAAAACCTGACTAAGATATGTCATCAGAATGTGATTAAAAAATGAATGAATAAATAAATAAATAACTTAGTTGGTAACATTACTTAGCAAGTTAAAGGGGCACTATATAGTTTTTAGGAAGGTGTTTACATTCGCCGACTTTGAATTTTTTTTTTTTTTTATAGCATTTTACCATAAATTCAAAGAAAAATCATTTTGAAGGACTGGAAACCAAACAGAAGCCTAGAAGATGTTTCTTTGCAATGTATGTGCAATTATAAACAACAGTAAAATGGGAACTTTTCACATTTTCACAATTTCTTTGTGAGGATAGATTAATGACATGTATATTTTCATAAACCATAGATTTTTTCTACACCTCTGAGTTGAAAAGGTATCTCCCAAAACTATGTACTGCACCTTTAAGTAACTTGACATTACTGTGTTCTGCATAGAAAGGTGACAACAGCTGATGATCTAGACAGCTGAGATCATGTTCAAATGAATTTATCATTAATCAGGTTTATGCGTCATTATCGTGAATGAGCTGTGGGACTTTGCAGAGTCTGTACCTGTTAAGTTTTCAAATGAGTGTCTGTGACGCTGCAATATTTGACACTCAGATAATGGGCTCAAGTTCAAGCAAAATATCATTTTAGTCTGTTTCCCTTAGGGATCAGAGGAATGTATTTTGGTATTGTTTTCTCCAGCTCCAACAGCACCTCATCTCTGTCCTTACCCTAACAGAATATGCATATCTGCTCCAACAACAATCAACGACTAATTATCAATGTATCGAGTAATCTATTAAAGCTGCACTTGGCACATTTTTTGTGTAAAATCCAGCTATTTTATCAGCCAAAATCACAAAGTGCAACAAAGACCATCCCCTATTAACTGAGGAGCCACAGATTCACCCTTTTTGCTCAAATTAAATTCTGGTGTCAGTATGGTCACTGGTGGGAAATCTTCTCCATACAGGAAGTGACAAATTGAAATAACAAATTGAGTGAAATCTAAAAGTGCCCCCTAAACAGCAGAGAGCTGTGCTCGAGAGAAAACTGGCCTCATCAGTGATTGTTGAGCCTCTTCACCACCACCTCCATCCATGGAAGTATTAGATTATTTTTGTGGGTAATGATGACCTCTAAATTGAACAGTTACCTTTCATTGGCATTTGGGGCTGCTGACATAAAGTGTTTACAGCTTAAAAAAAAAAAAAAAAAAAAAAAAAAAAAAAATCAGCCGATCTCTGCCTAGTACTAATTTTCAAAGATGAAGAAAGGTGGCAAATAAAGGCACAAAAGCCAAAAACACAAAGTTTGAAAATAAATAAATAAATATTTTCCTGATCAATAATCATATGAAATCATTATAAATCATCAAAGTCATCAAACGCCTTGACCTCACTGGACAGTCAGAAGTGCAACTTGGGTCAAACTTTAACCCAACCAAACTTTAACCTTTTTCCGACTTACCCAGACTGAGATAAGATGTTCGATACCATTTTCTCCTCTGTACGTCCACTGGTTCGGTTCCTATGGGTAGCATTTCGTGTTAGCCTAGCATAAAGACTTGAAGTCTACAGGAGTCAGTAGCCTTCGTCAAAGTGAAAAAAATAAACCTTATAGCAATTCTGAAGCTGTTTTATATCATGTGTATTTGAAATACATTTCTTGGATTTTTTTTTTTTAATTAGAGTCGTTTTAGGAGAAGTTAGATGGTAGGAACTGTATCCATTTTCAAATACACATGATACATTGTATAAATAAGACAGCTTCAGAGTTGCTGTTAGGCGAGGCTAATGACTCCTGTAGACTTCAAGTCTACAAACAAACAAACACAAAAAAATAAAAAAATAAAAAAATGTAAAAAATACATTTTTAGGAGAAGTTAGATGGTAGGAATGACAGATGATTGGAGCTATAACCACTGAACACAAAGCAGTGGATGTAAAGAAGTGAAAACTGTGAATTTCTCTTGGACATAAATAAAGTATCTATCTATCTATCTATCTATCTATCTATCTATCAAAATGTTATCCAACAACTTGTCGGACTCTGGGTAAGTCGGAAAAAGGAAAAAAGAAAGAAAGAAAGAAAAAAGTATTTTGCCCAAAATGTTAGGAGTATTCCTTTAACCTCCAAGTCCAAACATGCAGACTGTTCTTCCCATATGATATATGTACACATGGAAAAATAATCACTGTTGGTTAGTTGATTATAAAGAATACATGCATTCATAGTTATGCAGTAACAAATCTGCAAGTTGTGTAAGGTTGCAAAACGTGTACATTAAATATGTACATAAATATGGGCCTAAATGGAGATTTTTCAGCAGCTGCCTGGCCCTGACTCTTATTTTGAAATGTATATTATGCAGCTTGTTGCCTCCAGTGGTTCATTTACACTGGGCATTGAAGTCAGAGCTCTAATCTGAACTGTTGACCATTTTGTTTTCTGAATGGTCCCAGCTGCCATCACTAAAGCATTATTTCTGCTGAGAAAACCCCAGATAACCCCCAGTCTGATCAATGCCCTCTGTGCATTCACTCATAAGCATGCATCCATTCCACTCAAAGCACAAAGCAATTACAAATGGCTGGGAGTGGATTGAGAGAAGAAAGAGCTGTAGTGCATGGCTGTTGTAAATGAATTCACTTTTAAACTCAAATTAATAGACCCTCTGGCTTGCGAAATCATATTTCATAATGTGTTTTCATAATAACCCCCTGTTAGCTGAATCCAGAGACATCTTCTTTTGCGTTCTCTGTTTGGTTCTGTGATATAGTCATCTCAAACCAGAGGCATAGCAAAAAGGAAGATGTGGACCTGAACCTTTAAGCCATTACTAGGGAAGGAACCCAATATGATTATATTACTTGTACTAAAAAGCAGATACACATACCATCTTAATCTTTGTTTTTTGCCTCTGTATAGCCTCTACAATGTTTATGAAATGTATAAAATACGCAGCTACCTTCTTTTATATTTTTTATCAAAAATATCATAATTCAGGATACAACAAGTGTTTTGCTACAGTGTGTCTGACCTAGGTGGAGCTGTATATCCTTTCCCTTTTCACTTAGTTTTCTTGAACCAGGATAAACTGACCTACGCGGAGTTACCAAAAAAAAAAAAAAAAAGGTCAGTCACTCCTTTCCTGCTTTGCATTATTACTGTATATGTGAGTGACACATTATATAGCACCTTGTGTTAGTAGTTTTGGGGCAAAAAGACATCTTGCAGGGCACAATTATGTCAAGAGACAAATTCGTTTGAGACATCTTAAGACCTCAGGTTCATTTATCAGACATCAGACAAAACGACATCGTTCCTCAGACCAGTTCAGTTCTTGGGAAAAACTTTGTTAAGACTCAAGTCTGGTACAACTTGACATCGGTCCAAATCCCTTCAGACCAAACTCCCTCAGACCAAATTTTGGAAAGCATTTAAGACATATATCAATACATTTAGAGCTATCAACCACTTCTGTGTAAACCATGCCCACTTCCAGTCTGAATACAAACGTTTTAGAGTTTTGAACAACACTTACAGATACAGATAACAGCACTGCATCACACCTCTTCCCACTGTAATCAACAGACTGACAAACAGAGGTGAAAATGTACTAAAATGTCCTCGTCACACAGAGGTACTGGAAGGCTATTTTGCTGAAATCATATCGTTATATATGACATTATGGAGCCATAACGTCATATATTATTACACAGCTATGTTGAATGCTTGATTCTGATTGGTCAGTTAGGCCATTCTGTGTTCAGTTATTTCTCAATAAAAGAAAATAAAAAGTTGAAATGTATTTGTCGGACCCCCGCTAGGGGGGAAGGCCTAGGACCTGATATGTCACTCACTGACTTACTGACTTTTTGAGTAATTTTATTCAGATATAATGTGGTTGAGCCTCCTAGTGGCGACAGCTAAACATTGCTAGGGACGGTGTCTGGCAAGAACAGCCCTCACTGCTCTAGTTAGGTCCTGATTTCACCATTTAATGCAGATAGCAGCTGTGGATAACTTCTTAAGACATTAAGACTTTAGACTGAAGACTTAACTTAAGACATTTAAGCATTTTTCTGCTGCACTGACACCAATGCTGACCAGTCTTTTTGTTTATGTATGGATTATACATTAAAAGAATTCAAATAATACCTATAAAAATGGAAATAAAACCTGTTTTGTTCCAGTTTTTGATACAAGAATAACCTGCTGAGTTTTACAAGAATAACCACAGATCTGAAGCCTGCATGACCCCAAGACTAGCTTTTGTCATTTTCACAAATTTGAGCTATTACCTCTTATGCTTTAAAGAAGACATTGTTACTGCTACACAGACCTCTGCATGGCCTCTTAAGTCAAGGCTGTTGTTTTCCTTGAGAGGTAAAAGAGGGAAAGTGAACAAAGGTTTAGAAGAGAACAAAGGTTGCTTTTCTTCTCTGCCTTGTCCTCCCCTGACTGGCTGTGGTAAACAGAGTGCTGACACAATCTAGAGTGTTAACATTTTCTGGGGTGCACTTCCTTTTGGCCTCCTTCCATCGGAAAGTCTATTGTAGAGATGTTGTGCGTCCACTTCCCTTTTCCTTCATCTCTGCTAGTTACCTGAAATCACTCTGTGAAGAGGATAGAGTGGAGCAGCGAGGCGATGAGAGACTAATAATACTTTAGCAGGATACAGCTGGTCTGTTTCCTGAATGACTTCAAAACTACTGCTGTAACTCTTGGGAAAAATTAATCAGAAGTCTAGACTCTTGGAGATTAGCATAAGGTGGTAAATCTGAATTTCTTTATCTCAATAATTTCACTCGGGTAGTTACAGACACGGATATGCATGATGAGACCAAGTCCAACCTCTTAGATTTACATGATGAATTGGTTCAACATCAACTCCAACAAGCACAAAATATCCAGTGTGACATTTTGACAGTGTAAACATTTGTATTAAACAGCTTTGACTGATGTTACAAAGTGATGCAGGCTGCAGCTATGGACACATCGTCTCAACTTTCATTTTGGCATCATATGTACACAGGTTTTCAGTGAGGGCGCAGGCTGTGCTCTCAACAGCTTTTCAACATCAAATGAGCGAACGAATCTCCCAAGACGACCACATCTCAACTCCACGTAGGAGGGTGACAAATGATCTCAGGGACTTTCTTTATTCTGGCTTGCCCTTCAGTTGCTTAAAATACTTCAACTTTCAATGGTGCTCTGGAGAGCAAAGTTCTTCCCTGCACATGGAAAGGCATCTTGTGTATACTAATTTACCATCTAAATATAACAGGATTCATTTGAGGTCAGCGCTTGGTGAGACAGCGCAGTCAGGATGACAGTGTAACCTCATGTAGCCTATATATGAAAGCCATTACCACTGGCAACTGATGAATATGTTACTGAAGCAATTTTCAAGAGTACCTCCTGCGTAGGGTAACACTGGCAGTACTAAACAACAAGTGAAACAACCTATTGCATAACCTAAACAACTTGACTAGAGCTGTTTTCGAGCCTTGGCAGGAGACCCTCTGCAGCTACTGAGAGCCAGTTTTTTATTTAGCTTGCAATGCTATTTTTTTCCCTTCTCCTCGAGCCCATTGATTAGCATGATTAAGTCTCATCAGCCCAAATCAACAGCCCACACCCCCACATGAGCGGGAAGAAGCTCATCAGACATCACTAATCAAGTACAGCTTGATGCTAGTTTTCAGCCAATCATGCATAGCCTCCGGCGCTGCAAATAAATAAGACTGATTTTATCAATCTAAATTTTTAATCAGACGTTTGAACCACTGCAGTTATTTTCTCAGTTGTGCTGCTCTCTGCTTTGTTCAATTGAGGTCAAGAGCAGGTCAGGGTGACTTTGGTTGGGAAAACATTGTCACTGTACTGCGCCTCCTCGGCCATCGGGTTTCAAAACATACTTGGACTGATGCTATGAATGTTTTATGAAGCTATGGCAATTGTTCTGCAAGTGCAGCACGAAAAGGGCCAGCATTTCGGCAAAAGCTGTGCTTTGCTCAAAAACTACAGCAGTAATTGCTTGGGCCTTTTTACTATGGCACAAAACTGTTGTTCTTTTGTTTTTCAGTGAATTGTAGATTTTCTGGTCATTGTTTCTGATGATGCTGCCGCCATTCCTCTTGCTTTCATCATGTTTGATTTTTGTACTTCTATATATTCTAATTAATATTATTTAAATCTGGAGAGTTCAAGTATAGACTGACAACAATAATTTTTATTGCAGCAGAGGAGCGGACAATGTTTAGAGAGGTTTTGGTTCAGAGCCCTTCATGAAAGATGACTTGAATTGTCTTGAACAATTTAAGAATGAATGAATGAATGAATGACATTTTATTATTGTGTTAAGATACCATTAAAAATATGATAAAAGTTTAGGGCTTGTGCTAAAAGCTAGAGCCCTCAGACAGAAAAACATATGGGCTAAGGCAGCAAAACATTCAACATAACACAAGCCTATTCTACACCATACAAAAAGGATTTCCTGGAATTTTCCTGGAATTCCATGTTTGTTCCAATTCATTTATAAGCAAATAAACTCATATTGCAAAAAAAGTCCACCACAGGATTGACTTCATAGAATAAGTCTCTCCGAAGTTGCTTGTAACATGTGCAAAGCAAAACAAAACATATTTCCACAACGTGCCCATCATGCAATTTACAAAACCTCTCTTCTGCACCTGTTCCAACAAAATATGAAGTGGCAGTATTCTGATTTGGTCACACAGCGACATTTTCATACAAATCATACATACACTAATTAAAGCAAAATTGGAAATAATATATAAAAACAAAGGGACGACATAATGAGAGAACAGAAGTGGCATGGTTAGCTGCAAACTTTTTACATCTGCAACATTTGCCTGCAACCCTGGCTTAAAAGTTCGCTTACATATTTTGCCCTCATTATTCTCTCTCTCTCTCTCTCTCTCTCTCTCTCTTTCTCTCTCTCTTACACTCCTCATTCTTTTTCTGAGGGCTGCTGGTGTTTTCCATATAAAGCCTCTTGAAGTTGAGCTCTTTTAACTGCCAGCAACATTAAAGAAATGATGCACAGGCAGCCTCTGAAAACTGGTGCGGTTCATGTTTACTATTTTTTCTCCGATATTAAAATCCCACGATTGAATTTACCCCCTCCCCTTGACTCTTTCCTCGGTCTTCGGCATTGCTATTATTCCATCTGTGTGGAAAGAAAAAAAAAATTCCATTACGGTCCTCCATAGTATGTGTTTCATGTGTACTAGAGAGGGAGGCTGTGAATATAAATTAAGGCCAACATGCTATTTAAGCTCCACAATGGCACTGGAGCCAATAAAATGTATATTTTTCCTCTCTCAGTCACAAGATTCATCTCAAGTATTGGCAACCATAGTATGTCTATGTAGCTGGCATTCTTTACTTCTATCAGGTAGTTCGTTAGATGCTATCCCGGGGTGCTGCAGTTTGGGCAGGTGAATGAAGCGAAGCAAAGCCATCTAGTGATGTGGAGTTCAGACGTAGGAGGCCGTCCCTGTGGGGCAGGGGTGAGATGGATGGCTCAGGCTTTGGGAATGCATTTAAAATGTTGATTTATTTTCTGCAGCCTCTCTTCCTGCCCGCGGCACTAATCCTCAAGCAACAGCCGGATCAACACAAGCAAATGAACTGAACAATGACTGACGTTTAACGAAGCGCTGCTGGCTTCGAATCAGTTTGTTTTTTCAACCCCGCAGGTCAAATTCAGACGATGAAGCCTTCGTCATCTGCATTCACACAGCCGCTCCGAAGCCATTTTCTGGCATCATTAGGACGTTTTTTGCATGCAAAAGATGCGTATGTCGCCAATGTCTGCCTTCAGGGCATGTGATAAGTACTTGAAAAAAAAAAGAAAGAAAAATCTAGAAAGTAAAACAAACAAGCAAACAAACAAAAAAAACATTCAAAAACAAGTTCTGTGAAACACTGAAATTATAATTTCCCTGGAGGCAGGGTGGTAGAAGCAGGAGGATGCAGGAGCAGGAGCAGCACATTGACCTCTAAATGAAATGAACAGAATCAATTGCTTTGACTTCAGCCTGAATTCATATGAAATGCCTTGAACTGAATTATCGTTAACAATTCTTAAAATTACAATTAAACCCTAAATACCTGTTTTCCTCTCAAATTCACCCCTAAGTAACTTCAGAGTTACAAAAAACTTTTTTTTCCATATTGTAGGACAATGTCATATCCATATTGTGTATCTGCTGGTTGCAGCTTCACTGAAGCTCCATCACACTTATATTGAGTGAAATATTCAAGATTTAATTGTTTTACGGCTGCACCATTTTGTGCATCATTTTATTCAAATTGCCCTGGAATGCAGGACATATGTAGCATCTTTGGAAACCTTGGGATCTCCACACCTTCATTCTCTGTTTGAAAAAGAATGTCAACCGAAAAACTTCCAAGACAATGAAACCAAAAAATTCCAAGACATGTATTTCAAATACACGATACATTGTGCAAATAAGACAGCTTCAGAGTTGCTGTAAGTTTTATTTTTTCACTTTGACAGAGCTAGGCTAATGACTCCTGCAGATTTTTAATCTTTATGCTAAGCTAACATGAAATGCTATCTATAGGAACAAAACCAGTGGACATACAGAGGTGAAAATGGTATCAAACATCTTGTCTTATCTGGTTAAGTCAGAAAAAGGGTATTTTGCCCAAAACATTGGAGTATTCCTTTAAAATGCATTTGAATTTGCTGGTGCTGCTCCTGTTCTGACCTGGGACAGCAGGTGAATCTATAGAATCTATTTATCTATAGAAAACCAGCAGTGCTTTGCTATGCTGTGATCACTGGACCTAAAAAGAGAGGATGCAACAGAGTTTGTTTGGCACAGGGTCTTCTGCAGTAAATCTGTCACCAAGATTAGGTGTACAAGAGTTCTCTTGCTTCATAATTGTAAGCACTAAAGGCTTAGCGTGATGGTTGGGAACCCTTAATGAACTGTTATGATATGGGTAATTGTGGTTATGCTCAGGCATCTACCTCTCTTCCCATTTATAAAGCTCTAAATAAATAAGTTGATCATGAGCCCGATGTTTCACTACCTCCCTAAAATTAATCTCCTTTTTTGATATTTGTATGGGGACTAATTTAAGAAAAGAAAATGCCTGCAAACCCCACTCCAACTGTTAGGCATTCAGAAACTTGTGGGTTTTTTTGTTTTTTTTTGTTTTTTTGCTCCTGTAATGAGACTTTCAAATCAATCATTCATAGTGCCAGGCTAAATTAAATGAATAAAATTTCAATAGCTTCTTTTAACCTGCTGTGCAGACTAAGCAAGCCATTCTGTTGCCATGATGCGTTTACTCCACAAAATGTAGCTATGAAAACACTGCACACAATACTACCTTTTCAGCTGATGACTTTCATTCGTGGTTTCAAGAAGATTGAATAGGGAAAAATTGCCAGTGTTTGGGTCAGAGTCAACAGAAGTATGCGCCATCACAGGTGAACCATCACAGGGGAAATCTATTTCTCTGTTTACCCTCCACTCTATATTTTCACCGTTCATTACATTGTTCTCTAGGAACAAGATACTATATGCGGTGACAGTGATGAGAACAGCTGCATTAAAGGAATATTTCATCCCAAAATGAAAATTCTCCCATTATCTATTCATTCTCCTGTCAGTTGAAATGCCAGTGAAGTTTGTATCCACATACCACACAGTGAGTTAGCTGGAGCTCCATCTCAGCCTCCTCCAAAACAAATGAAATGGCTGGGGACTCTTTCTTTATGGCTCCAAAAAGGGCAAAGACTGAGCATACAGTTATTCCAAACAGCATAATCCAAGTGGTTTGGGGCCAAATTATTCAACTGCATGTCGAACAAAGTCGAACATTTACCTCATTATCTCCCACCCACTGTGGTTGTTCTAGAGTCTTGCTGCTCATGGATTTTACACTTGCAAAAACAACCTGTCATGTATTCAGGTACTTTTTGATCAGATGTACTAAAATGGGCCCCGAAACAAAAGCAGCTTTTGTGGTGATGTTTGAAGTTGTGCAGCAATGGCTGAATTGAAAGAAGAGTGAGAATGTCTTGGTTGCCATGTCAAACTGCCTTTCACATTTGTACTACTTTACTGAGTCATGTACACATGCTCTACCTATAATTACAATAATTCTGACAGCATTTGAAGGTAGCATCTATTTGTGACTTAAGGGTGTTGTTGTATTGTAGAACAAATCGAGGAGATGAATTAGTTTTGGATTGCAAGTGCAATTGTTTGACACACACTCAAACACACACATAGATGCAGCTGTATGGTGGCCTGTGTCATCTTCAGTGGTGCATGTACAAGGGCCTCAGCCATATGTACTTTGAAGGAATATAGAAATGAGATCAAAGACAGGCATGCAGACGCATGCACACACACACACACACACACACACACACACACACACACACAACCAAACAGATATTTTGTCAGAGTGTGCTTCACATTTCCAAAGTTACATTTTCAGGGATTTGGAATGAAAGAAGTTGATGTTCTTTTTGATTATTGAGTGTATTTTTGACATTTCATGACACAGATTTGTTTAATACTTGATTCTGATTGATCAGTTAAAGGAATACTCCAACGTTTTGGGCAAAATACCTTTTTTCCGAATTACCCAGACTGAGACAAGATGTTTGATACTTCCATACGTCCACTGGTTCAGTTCCCATAGGTAGCACTTCATTTTAGCTCCTGTAGACTTGAAGTCTACAGGAGTCATTAGCCTAGCTCAGTCAAAGTGAAAAAATAAAGCTTGCAGTAACTGTAAAGCTGTCTTTTTGACATAATTTATTGTATATTTAAAATGCGTCTTGGATTTTTTTTTCTTGTTCTTACATTGATTAGGAAAGGATTACAAGAGTCTGCTTGTGTTGAGTGATATTATTATGGGACTTTAAAGAACCAGTCCCTGACCATTTAAGCCAGTGGTCTCAAACTCGCGGCCCGCGGGCCAATTGTGGCCCGCGGGACGATATTTTGTGGCCCCCATCTTGATATGAAAGTATAATGTTAGTGCGGCCCGCGAGTTTTATACCTATGGTTTTATATGAATGGCACTTTACTGCGTTGTGTGAAAGGCTCCTTTATTGAGCAAGCTGGAGCTGAACGAACCTACCAATCACGGTTATATGGCTAGTGGGGCGGGCCATCGGCCGGGCTTGATGCAAACAGAGAAACATTTCACAACAACTATGGTGGCGGACGTGTGACATCGCATAGCCGTCATAGAATGACTTCTTACTGTGTTTGAAATGAGCATGTTTGACTTCGAGTTGGACGAAGTCAATG
>OMLF01052844.1:0-14984 GCA_900302615.1 Holocentrus rufus
CTTGAGATCCTGATTTTCTCCTCTCCTGGTCTCTTGTTCCTCAGCCTTGATGCTGCAGAAGCTGGTCGATGAGGGTTTAATATCACAGTACATGTTCTTCTTCATACCAGAGTCCACCAGTGACCTGCAGGGCTCTGAACAGGTACTGCCACCACATTTAACATCTCTTGTCCTTCTTGTAATCCCCTTTGTGTTCACCAGTCTTCACTCAGTACAATACAGATTGTTAGAGAGTGAGTTTGTAAACATTCTATAAAGTTTCTCTGCCCTGTCAACCTTGGCCCACTTCCTTTCCTCCTGTTGTGCTGTGTGTCTCCAGCTGGTCCAGGCCATTCGTTGGCTCCTGGCTCGTGCCCCGCCGCACATCCCCCTTTGCTGCCAGACCCTGGTGCAGCTGGTCGAGGCCGGTTTGAGCCACGAGTTCAGCACCAGGGTCCGTGCCCACTGCCAGGAGCGGTCTGCTGCAGGTCTCCCCTCCCAGCATCCTGGACCTGTCATCCAGCTGTACAACGATGTTCTGGCCCACCTGGCTGATGTGGTGTCCTCCCCTGACCTCTCCAGGCTGTCCTGGCCACCAGGGGAGTTCTGCTTTCCTGACATCCGTGACTTGGTGCCCCACCTGGGCTGGAACTCTGCCCAGCACCTGGCCTGGCTGCGCAAAGCCATCCTGAGCCTGCAGCTTCCACAGTGGGAGCTGCCAGTCATCACTGGTCAGTGACTCCGACAGTTTCAGTCCACTTTGGTTATATGCAGAAAGTGAATATCATTTTTAAAATGAAGTGACTGATGTCCAGTCTTAACTCAAACCACACTACAACCTCAGTTTATCTGAAAGAAAACATGACTGAAAACCAACATTCACACAGAACAGTCAGTCAAATATTGACTACAATATGTAAGGATACATATATCTGGAGATGTAAAATGTTTCTTTGTCGATGCACCTCCAGCCTCGTGGTTCCAGCTTTGCTCCTCGGTCTCTCAGTACGCTGCTCAGATCCCAGTGTCGCGTCTCAGTCAGCCTCTCCTGATGTCGCGCCTGGAGAACCTGCTGCTACGTTTCAGGTTACTGGACCAACACAGCCAAACCCTCAGAGCCTCTGCAACCTTGCGCAACTGGGACAACAATGACAAGAAAGAGGGCCCAGTCTTCCACTGGGAAGAGGTACTGGAAGTTTGTATAGACCACAAGCTGAAAGACTGGCAGATCCCTGAGCCGCCTGTCTGTGAAGGTGAGGGCATTCTGGGGAAGGTTGTTATACAGCTCGCATTATCAGCCACCAAATTTCCAATGGGATTTAGCCTTGATGTCTTCTGTTGGTTCCAGATGCTGTGATGGAGGGCAGAGACGTGCTGGTTTATTTCCTCACAGAGTCCCTGAACAGCTTCCAGCCACCTGCAGAATGGACTCAGGCTGTCAGACAAACACACAGGGACAAGCAGCAGGAGAGGGAGTGGTAAGAGGGTGCAAAGGGCCTCTTTTTGTCTTGAGGCAGTGAATTGTATTATTAGTTGTCTCATCACCTTGATAGCCACAACCCAGTTTATTGCTATATATCAAACATCCCTGAAAAGCCAGTCTCAGGCAAACAGGTGTTTATTACACAGAAACTGATTTTGATGGATAGTTTTGAAGAAATGGGAAAATGAAACAGGAATGTGTTAATCAGAGGTTTTAAAAATATTTAGAACCAGATGGCATCATTTTGACCATGTAATTGCAAAATCACAATGCTCCTCTTTTGTACTCTCCCTTTTTCCAGCACCCTCCCTGCCTCTCTTTTTCACCGTCACCCTCTCTCTTCCTTCTCCTTAGGGTGAGTGCAGGCAGTTCTGCTCCCCCCACCAGTCTGTCCCTCAGACAGAAGTTGTTCCCGAGTTTGGTGGAGCCTGGTGAGGCTGTGGCTGCTCCACTGGACATCACACACACTCCCACACCACAGCAGCTGCTGGCCCACCAGCTCCTCCAAAGCCTAGAGGAGGAGAGGGCTCAAGGCCAAAGGTACAGCAACAACCCAAGAATTTGTCGCAGTTAGAATCCTAGATGTGATACATCACATCTTTTAATAATTTGCAATATACTTCTGATTGAATTCATAGTTTTTCAAAACTTGGGTGTCAAAAACAGTCTCTCACACACAGCTGTACGTCTCTACAGGTGCATGGAGCAGCTTCAGCACTGGCTGGATGACGACCCTTTGGATCATTTTGCCATGCCTCTCTTCATGCCATCCTCCACCCTGCTGTCGATGCCCGCAACCATCATGCCAACGCCCACAACCAAGACTCGAGGTCCCCCTGTTACCCAGGTATGACATCATACCTAACTTAACTCTGCGACCCAGGTCCTCAAAGGGCATTCAATGTCCTTTTTGGAAAAGCAAGGGAGGGTGATACTTATTTAGAGGGAGCCAGATTTTGCCATGGCTGTTCAGCTGTAAGGTTTAAGAGAGTTTGCATTGCAAATTAAATTTTGAAATGAAAGATAATACACTTTAGGATGCATGTAGCAGAGACCAGCAAAAAGTTGAAATATTTTAATTCTTTCTGTGGTCAGTGTTCGTATCAGTCTAACATTATACTGACTGTCATCTCTTATTGAAAATTAATGCTATTCAGTTTACTGTCCACCATGTGCTGCCACAATGTGAAGCTTTAGTTTTCTGTTAATGCCACTAAAGACCAATAGTGACATCTCACCTTTTAGGCCAAAATATATTCTTAAATTGCAAGTAAACTTAAAAAAATTAGCAAGTTCACATTTATGAAAATATTTGTTGCAAGCTTTCTGTCTGAGATGTTTCTCAGGCACAAAATGGCATCAAGTGAAAGTTCAAATAAATACAGTGAGAATCCAGTCTCAATGTACTATGCATGTCAGTCATGTGACTTCAGGGGAGTTGTAGTCCATGGAACATCTTGGTACAAAACAACTACAAACTACAAAACAAGACAATAGACAATAGAGATACATGCTATGTTGGAATGGGCTAGAGTTATCATATAAACATGATCATTTAAATGACAGGCTGCATGACTGTTTATATCATTGCGTCCATGAAATCATTGATTTTGTTGTCATCATCAACTAACAAATAAATGATAAATTGAAATAAATATTTGCATAATTCATAAAGTTCAGATTTGGCACCCTAGCCCCCCATCACCACCATCACTTAAATTGCAAGTAGAAATTGCAGCAATTATGCATTTTTCAGTACAATATGCAACTTATGACTTTTCAGGAAGCAGAGTCCGATGAGCCAACAGAGAAAGCAGATCGGCCCAAGACCACACCTACATCCATGGCACAGCGACTGAAGGACCTTGAGCGACAGATCTTGGCCAGCCAAGAGGAGGAACTGGCCTGCAGACTGAAGTTGAGTGGCCTGCTGAGCATCGTAGATGACTAATAAACCGTTAATAAAAAATCTAATGACAAGTGTCTTAACAGCTATGCAAATCTTTGCCAACTGTAGATAAGCAATGCTTCCTGCCTGGAGTTAGAAGCGACAGCTGTCTGAAGCTACTTTGATTTCCCTGTTGCGTTAATAGCAGCCTTCAGACACAGAGCGGGCTTACTACTGAATTTGGTCTGCTGAATTCATTGCCCACTGGTTATGATAATCTGTTTTTATATTTTTTTATGGCCAAGTGATCAAGACGGAGAGGATATAATGAGCTTTTTCCTCATGTTTTAGTTTTGTACAATGTATTATATCCTTATAACTTTGTAAATGTGTTGCGTGTGCATGTTAAAATGTTAGACTTTTTGTTGGGTTTTGGACAAAAATTAAAAACGGATGTGAGGTTACATATCAATTATGTGTTTTTAAAATAGAGCAATTTCTTATCTTATGTAATGACTGTTTACTAATTTGGATCCTATTTGTCAATTGAATAATGGCTCCCGTTTTGTTTGCACCATTTTCTGTTATATTTTTGTCTGAGAGTTAAAGATTGAATAAAAGTGGTATTTTTTCACTTAAACCTGTTTTGTTTGGTTACTGTTGTTATAATATAAAGAATAACAACTACCCGTGTTGCTAATTGTCATTCAGCAGTTCATGCAACGAGCTGTTGTCGCTCACATATGAGTATTGGTCCTGATGATGCAAGTGTGAGCACATGTTTGTTATTTATCATAAGAGCACGCTAATTGGAGGGTCGCCTAATGGCCCCGCCCATTTCCCCGCCCAACTAATTTGTAATTGGACAACCGTACCTCTGCTCATATCTCTCCATGTGGAAAACTCCTCGGAAGGCACCATAGAGTCCACAGGGAGGTGTAGTCAAAGTTGTACTGAGTAATGTAATTTACTATGTTATAAACACTACAGTACCCATATACAACACAGAAGGGGCGGAAACTTTAAATGGAGCTGAAGTAGAAATGAATTCGCAAGTCTCAGTGGAGGGTTCAATCTGTAAACGCTCACAATGACTGAGGGAACGTAAGTACTTTTTTCTTGTTTTTTTTTTACAAGAGAAGGCGCAACTATGAAACAAGGTGAAAAAAAGAATGACATTTGCATTGAATGTAAACGTATTTTGACCATTGAACCATATGAAAGGTAGCATCTATGAATCCAGTTCGAGCTCGTAACTCTTCAAAGCAATGCACTATTCGTCATTGTGTAACGCCATTGCCTTAGTTAGGGAGCAGTAATTCGTTACAGGAGCTGTTACTTTTCGAAAGTAATAACTTTGAAACACTTCAACGCCGCGTGCGGTTTGACGGTGTTGAGACTTTTCATTACATCTTGAGCTGATTCTGACAGGGTATCTGTAGGTCCTTAATGAGTGTTTTTATTAAAAATGTCTTAAATCCACATATAAGAGGTCTTACATTTTCACCATATAACATCTCGCCTTAGGTCTCGAGCTGAAATCATAGATGAAGCCAGAAGACTGTAATCTGCATAACACACAGGCTGACACAGCTTAATTTCATGCCTATTAATTACCTGGCCAATTTATAGCTTCTCAGCTTTCATTAATTAAATTTAGTTATAAATGCATTTTAGCAGCTTTCTTTCTTTCTTTCTTTTTCTTTCTTTCTTTCTTTCTTTCTTTCTTTCTTTCTCTCTTTCTATCTTGATTTCTTTTTCTTCTTTTTAATTGTTATTTAAGTGGTCAAATTCCAAACAGGTCTTAAAAAGCCTTAAGTCTGGCTCTCTGAAAGCTGCAGAATCCTCTATGTGTACAGCAATGTGATCTGTTAGCATCCACCAGTCAATTTGATTTCACCTTTGTTGTTAAATCCCAAACCTGTATAAAACCTGACATGTAATGGTAAAAATCATGACACTGAAATTAATTGCCATCTGTTTTTGGCACATCTTTAGTACCAAAAGGTGACATCATCTTGCACCAAATACTGTATAAGCCGAAATTCCTTTGTAAAATGCTACCTATCTGGAAGCTTTTGTGATGACCCACCAATCATTGCCAGAAAGATGATGGCCGACTGCCATGTGCACAGATGCAAAAATACAAAAAAGAGAGTGGGCACATTTTAGGTCAATAAACGGCACTTGTTACTCTTCCAGGCACCTGCGCAGGCGAGGGGGGCCATACAAGACGGAGCCAGCCACAGACCTGAGTCGCTGGAGGCTGACTAATGTTGAGGGACGGCAGACCTGGCGCTATGTGGAAGATCAAGACACCGCAGAAAGAGAACAGACCATGCTAGAGGCCCATTCACTGGGCTTGGATACGGTGGGTTTTGCATCCTTTTCCATTGTTTAGGACAAATCTCCTGTCTTGCGTTGCTTTAAATGTCAAGCTACATGATTGTGGAGGCTGATGAGATTAAGAAAATAAAGGGACTTCAGTCAAGTCAGGCAGTTTCTTGATATGTGTGATAAACTTTGTTTTGGATCCACAGTTTCCAGCTCAAGCAGCACAGTATGCATTATGCTGGGAAACAGTTTTTTCCTTATGCAGTGCCCATAGCTTCTTTTTTTACCAGAGACGAATAGGATAGAGAAGAAACGAATATAACCAAGTCCTAAAACAACGGTGGCCCATGTTTATTTCTCACTGTTTTCCCCACAGAGCAGGTATGTGCCTGGCTCCCCAGCCGCCCACACCGCTGTGGATGCATCAATGAAGGGTATGTACTTCTACAGCCACCTCCAGGCCGAGGACGGCCACTGGGCAGGGGACTACGGTGGACCTCTCTTCCTGCTCCCAGGTAAGCCATCTCACTCTCCCAGTGTCTGCAGCGGCCATCTTGTTTCCTGTAAGGGCTCAGTTAAATTTAACACTGCACTAGGCAGCATTTTATTTATTTGTAAGTTCAAAATGTCCAAATAATTGCCTTTCACTGCTATTTGGAGCTACCAATGTACAAAGCTACTTAGAGCACATTTATGTGCCTTATACCATGCAAACCATCTCTTCAACAATAATATCCATCATTTTGCAGAATTCAGCTAATGTCTGTTGTATGGTCGAATGGTATGTAGTTTCAAATGATGTTGGAAAGAGGATGGTCCCAAAATGTCTGTGTGCATCTATGTGCATTTGCTTGTGTACTTGTGTGTGTGTATGCATGCATATATTCACACAGTGGTTTTGCCATATGTGTGTGCATGTTTGTGTTGTGGTTCCTAGGTCTGTTGATCACATGCCACGTGGCTAAGATCCCTCTGGCCAAAGCCTGGAAAAAGGAGATGGTGAGGTACCTGCGCTCTGTCCAGCTGCCAGATGGAGGCTGGGGCTTGTAAGTCAACAGAACACTTTTTTTTTCCCCCAGACAGAAAAAAAAGCTGCAATTGTGGCTTGTATTGTGATTGTGTGGTTGTTTTTGTGCAGACATATTGAAGATAAGTCCACAGTCTTTGGTACAGCGCTGAGCTATGCCTCACTCAGGATCCTGGGAGTGGAACCTGACGACCCAGATATGGTTCGGGCAAGGAACAACCTACACAGCAAAGGTCGGACGAAATAAATTGAAATGTTCCTTCAAAGCTAGCCCTTGAAATGCTGTTAAAATCAGCTATCATATAAAGTTAGTATTGATTGGTGATTGATGTTTTCTGTTAGATAGACATACAGTATATTACAGTATATTACATACTTAGCTGCAGAAATGGAGCACTAAATGACTAAAAAAATGAAGGATGAATGAATGATTTTTTTTCCAGAGAATGTGAATCTGAAATATGACCCATGCAAAATTGTTATTATCCTGTAGTTTGATCTAAAGCAATAACCATGTCAGTAATTTGTGTTACAAAGGCCAGCTGCTTACTAAAACTGTCATTGTGCTGTGTTCTATGCAGGGGGAGCTGTAGGTATTCCATCCTGGGGTAAATTCTGGTTGGCCATCTTAAATGTCTACAGTTGGGAGGGAATGAACACACTCCTACCAGAGATGTGGTATGTTTTCCATCCTGACATGACGGAATCTCCCTTTTCTACCCATCATTGAGGCTGGGGACTCTTTTTTGTCTCACTGTGAGACGTAGTGTGGCGTGTTTTTCCTTTTGCCTGATAATGAAATTTGAGTCTCTGTTGGTTGTGCTCTATACTGTATGTGCTCAGCCATAGTGTCTGCTCCCGTTCGTGCGAAATGTACAGTTCTTCTATTTATTCCAAACAAATTACAGTTCATACAGTCAGAAAAGTAAAACACATCACTTCCTGTGCGGCAGAGGATTTTTTCTGTGAAAGACCTACTTGGTGCTGAGTGTTTACAACAGCCAATGTAAAAGTTTCATTAACTTGTTATAAGCTGAATGGCTATATGAAAATGTTGTAGGATATTACTTCAAGGTAACAGCTAGAGAAGGCAGACTTTCTTTGCCTCAGTGCCTCAAAAAAGGGAAACGTTTTAAGACATACTGTAGTTATTTCACCTGTAACAAATCCAGGATGATATATGTGTATTTATGGTTGGTCCAGGCTGTTTCCAAGTTGGATGCCAGCACATCCCTCCACTCTGTGGTGCCACTGTCGCCAGGTGTACCTCCCCATGAGCTACTGCTACGCCGTCAGACTGACTGCCCAGGAAGACGCCCTGGTCCTCAGCCTCAGACAGGTGCTCCACCCTCCTCAGCCCACAGGGGGGCGACACGCTCTGTACATTCTGCTTTGTTTGTTTGGTGGTGGTGTATTTCTCCGACTCCTATAGGTATAATCATTGAAATTTAACAAATCACTCATATCAGTAGAAGTAGGACAAGGCAGGTTGAGACAAAGCAGTTACACCTCATCACAGTGTTATACACTGTAAGAGTAGCCAATGTTGGATGTTTCCTTTATAATACAGTGAAACACTGTGCTGAGGGAGCAGCCAAATGCAATTGTTCTTCAACTCAAATGGACATATGACCACACCTTAGATTTTGACCTAAAGCCCTAGAGATCAGGGCCAAATGAAAATGAACAGAAAAGGTTTATTCATGCGTATAGCTTAATAACACATTATGCACAATAACATGAAATCCTCAGGAGCTGTATGTCCAGGACTATACCACCATTGACTGGCCTGCTCAGAGGAACAATGTGGCAGCATGTGACATATACACACCTCACAGCACACTGCTCTCTGTAGCCTACAGTAAGTATAACCTACATAAGTGTCCTGGTGGCTTATTGGTCTTTTGCAGTGTTGGTGTCAATATTTTAAACTGTGCATGCATTCATACATTGAATTAAAATCGTATGAGTTATTTGAGTCAAATAACGCTATTGTGACGATTGTGCAGTTTAAGCAGCAGCGGTGTTCCTGTTTCCTTGCAGCGGTGATGAACGTGTATGAGGCCCACCACAGCACTGCAATGAGGCAGAGGGCTGTCAAAGAGCTGTATGAGCACATACAAGCTGACGACCGCTTCACAAAATGTATCAGCATCGGACCAGTAAGAGAGAGATGGCCTTATGATTTATTATTACAAGCAGATTTTCTAATGTGTGAAGACATTCTACTGTTTGCCTGTTGTTGATAGCTACATTACCTGGTTATAACCCTCATTCTCTGTAGTGGTTTATTGTTTTCATTGTTTTTTGTGTCTGTCCATCAAGATATCCAACATAAGGCATAAATCATAAAAACAGAACCAAAAAATGGTTCTGTGTCCTTTACCTAGAGGGGCTTTACTTTTGGCTCTGTTTTTTATGTCATCATTACCAAGCTGTGACTGCACAAGCAAGAGAGAGAGCTATACTTTTACTAAATGTTGATCCCTCTTTCTCTCTCTCAGATCTCAAAGACTATCAACATGCTGGTGCGCTGGTATGTGGATGGTCCCACCTCTCCGGCCTTTCAGGAGCATGTGTCCCGGATCCCAGACTACCTCTGGTCAGTCAGCCAGTCACTAACAACTCAACAACACATGAATCAAATTAACCAAACTTTGGTTCCATAATTTGTCAGAATATACTGTACAAGAAAAGATAAACTAACAGTAAACTTTCTGTGGTTTAGGTTGGGATTGGATGGCATGAAAATGCAGGTGAGGTCTCTCTTTATTTCTTTTTTGTATACTAAATATAACCTGGGTTGACAGTGCACATAGATGTTGTAGTAGTTTTATAACTATAAAATGAAATGAATTTTCTCTTAGTGCTTCTAAATGGATGCAAGAAATTGACTAGAGGAATACAAATGATTATTACAAGTGAAAAATAAAAAGTCGCATCCATTCAAAACTACAACTGGTACTATACTTCTATTTTTCCTGTTTCCATGATAATAACAATAAACTACCAGAGTGCTCCAGGAGATTCAAATGTAAGTGGTCACATGTGCTTTCATTTAAGATATTGAACATTTCCAACCTTTTTGTCCTATAAAGGGCACCAATGGATCTCAACTCTGGGACACTTGCTTTGCTGTACAGGCTTTCCTTGAGGTGACGGACACCCATTCACTCACATTGACAGTCTTATTAATGCTGCATTGTTTAAAATATTCCAGTAACAGATGGAACATTCATTTTTATTTATTTATTTATTTATTGAATATTTGTTGGGGGTCTTTCAGGCAGGAGCCCAGGACGACCCCAGACTAGCCAAGTGCCTTCAACATGCCCATCAGTTCCTCACCCTCACACAGGTCAGACCAACATGCTGGGATAACAACACCAACACATACATGCATTTATTTAAATTACACAAGGGGCTTTGAGTGAACTTGATCCATCATATGGTGGTGATTTTTTCTCAGAACATGCAGCACTGTGTTCACTTTCTACTCAAGTACTACTCTGCTCGACAGCATCAATAAAACAAAAGTATTTTAGCATTCCACTGGTATAAACTTTGAGACATGAAGATAAATATGATGTGGCTTTATGTTTGAGTTTCACACTATTAAAGACAGAGTAGTACATTGAACTGTGACATAAGTTGAAACAATAATGCTTTCATGGAAGCTGCATGTCTGACACCTGACCAGTTTTACCACTCCATCAGATACCCGAGAATCCTCCTGAGTATCAGAAGTACTACAGACAGATGAACAAGGTAAAACAGAGTTTGTCTATGAGCCAGCGTTTCAAGGACCAAGTTATGCTCCAAGCTGTTAACTGTTAAGACAGCTTTCCTGCTTTACCTGTTTGTGTTTTGTTTGGGGATCAATCTTATTATTTATTTATTTATTTATTGACAGCCCTGTCTTCTGTGTTTGTTCTGTGTGAAGACATGCTCTACTTTTGTACTTTTCGGTAAACACACTGAACACAGGGTTAGTCTGTCCCCTGTGAGCCTCAGGAGATAAATGTTGGCGTCACACAGCCAGCAGTAGAAGAAAATGCTGACCCCTCACAAACCAGTACATCAACTCAGAATAAAAAACAACATTGTAAGAAATACTTCAATAATTGAGCAGTAAAAGTTGGACTAGTTGGGGATGGAAAGTGGAAAACAGAACCTTCTTCTTGGGTAAGGCCTGCTGCCATTTTGCAGCTGTGGGGTGGAAGTGTGAGATGTGTGGTTTATTGTGCCTCAAAATAAACAAATCTTTGTGATGCAAATTACATTTTTTTCACCAGTATGCAATTATGCAAATGTATTATTTCATAGGTGCATAAAGTTGCCCCTAAAATGGCCAAGAATTACTTGAAAAATCAGATCAGGGGGGTATAAAATTTCCTCTGAAAATAAAATTAATTTCTTATGTTGGTAGCATATACATGTATGCACATACTGTACATGCCTGTGGACATGTTTATCAGGGAGGCTTCCCCTTCAGTACCCGGGACTGTGGCTGGATCGTGGCTGACTGCACAGCGGAGGGCCTGAAATCAGTGATGCTGCTGCAGGAGCTCTGTCCCTCCATTGGACAGCTGGTCCCCTCCGAGCGCCTCTGTGATGCTGTCAATGTGGTGAGTCTGCAGTTGCTCTATGGATGATCAATGAATCGAACACTCATTTAGCTGATATACCAAAGTGTTGTTTGTTTATACTGTAATGAACTATATTATTTTCTGGTGTTATAAGTTCTGTGCCAGAAAATGTCATGTAAATGTGAAGTGTTTTCTGCTATAATTTGCAGTGAAAAGCATTTGAAAGATTATGAAGTAACTGGCAGTAAATCATCCCTCACTGCCACATTTAAAGCATCAGACCTCAACCCAAAGAGACAATCAAAAGAGACTTTCTTGTGCTCTTACTCTACTGAACATAACAAACTTGATATTGGGCAAATGACCATGTCGTTGTCTTTTCTTTATAGCTGCTGAGCATGAAAAACACAGATGGTGGTTTTGCCACATATGAAACCAAGAGAGGAGGGAAACTTCTGGAGCTGCTAAACCCTTCTGAGGTTTTTGGTGAGTCTGTATTTCACGTAAAAGATATTTTGCCATTTTTCACAGTCAAAATACTTATTCAGTCCAGTTTGCAACTGTCAACGGTCTTATCAATACGACTCATTATAGTTACTAAAATATATAGACATAAACAACTAGTTTTATGGTGTTGCCGGAAATTGTGGAGATGGACACAGAAACCATTCCCCAGCCTGGCTTGTTGTGGAGGCCCAACAGCAAGCAAAAATTAAAGCAGCTTTGGTTTGATTTCTTGGTATCAGATGTTTTCTTTTACTATGGGATAATAGCATCTCAGCAGCTGGTCAGTTCCTCATTTAACAAACAATGAGTGATGCAGGTTTACCTCATAGCTCAGCAGTGTATTTTCTGACTGAACAGACAATGTTATTCAGCCTGGAAATGTGATGAGAAACCAGGATTTGAAAGTGGGGAACAGGGACCCATTTATAAACATGACCTTTTTGTTTTATTGCAACACTAGAAATACAGCTAGAAAAAATATACACTGCATTCTGGCTATGTTGCAATGTCATGCCCTCTGTGGTGACTATGTCGTCAATGAATGAGGGATTCCCGGTGCTAAAATCTGGTTCCTTATGAAAGAGGATATTTATTGTGAAATGCAGGGTCATAACCTTCTTTTCACTCTTCAGTCCCTTTGCACAGCATGTTAGCATTTTCCTAAAGTTTGCTCTCGTATTCATAATCAACAATATGAAACCATCTTCTCTCCCCACTAACTGTCTGCTCAAACACACCCACTTAACTGTCATACACAGGTGACATTATGATTGACTATACCTATGTGGAGTGCACATCGGCAGTGATGCAGGCCCTCAGGCATTTCCAGAAGACCCACCCTGAACACCGAGCTGAGGAGATAAGGTACACACACACACATACACACACGTGTGCGCAGACACTCTTGTAATGATAAATATCGGATGTCATGTCATACATATATATAAAAAACTTTCAATAATGTTAAAACAGTGTGTAAATTAAACATGCATACATCATGCATACATACATCTGTTTTTAAAGAGTGAGAGGGTTTTGCAGATAGTGTTCACTGGTATGTATCAAAAGTGTTTTCTAAAATTCACATCTGAGCTCCTCTTGAAGTGCAGTGTGGTCTTTTTGGAGCTAAAGATGCAGTGACAGTTTATCCAGGCTGACGTGGTGAATGAGTCCGCTGTGTTTATTTCCTCCTTAGATCCACTCTCAGAGAAGGACTGGATTACTGCAGGAGGATGCAGAGGCCTGATGGATCTTGGGAAGGGTGGGCCTACGTCCGATATTTTACTACTGGCCATACATTTTATTACCCACTACCATACAGATCACAGTCTTCAAAAATAATCATTTTCTGCTTGCACCCAGGTCCTGGGGAGTGTGCTTCACTTATGGAATTTGGTTTGGCCTTGAAGCGTTTGCTTGTATGGGTCACATCTACAAGGATGAGTAAGGGATGCAAACACAACTCTGAGACTTTTTTGCTAGTAGCAGAAAAGACATAAGTCAAAGGGAATGACGTGACAAGTGATGTGAGCTCATTTTGAACCCACAACATTACAAGAGCATTGCATCTATGCCTGCTGAGCCAGGACAGTCATGAATGTGACATTTTACCCACTTGATTTAAGAATACAAAACCAGTGAAGTTTAAAATCTGCATAAACCTTTAGACTAGATTGTTCAGATAGGAGTGCAGCATAATCAACCTCACAATATATGCTTTACATGTAATGAAATGGATGTTAAATTATATTCAGCTACAACAACAGGCTTGAATGTAGCAAAATAAACCACTTAATGTGTTATTCCTGAGCTCTTTTTGCAAACTTTAAAATATATTTTGATATATTAGTCTTCAACTGTATATGGCAGTGAAGGTCCTGTCCTCATCTCTCCCATGTTGTGTCCTCTGCTCCCAGGGATGTGTGTGTGGAGGTGCAGAGAGCCTGTGAGTTCCTGCTGGAGAGACAGATGTCAGACGGAGGCTGGGGGGAAGACTTTGAGTCGTGTGAGCAGCGGTGCTACATCCAGAGCAGCACTGCTCAGATCCACAACACCTGCTGGGCTCTGCTGGGCCTCATGGCTGTCAGGTAAAGCTATACTCAACTCAAGAGACATTTATGCTCAGTCACTATGGGACACCACTAGATCTGGTGGGTTCCAACAGCGTCAGGTGGCGGACTCGAGGACACCTCTGACTCCTCCCTAAGCTCCAGTTCCTCCCTCATCTCGGCTCTGGTTCCTCCCATCTCCAAGTGCTAAAATGCTTTTGTCCCATGACTTCAAACAATAATGTATTGATTAATCAGGATCATGATCAATATAGCCCTGTGTGAGCAAAAGATCTTCATACTGTGTCTTCTGATCAGTTGGTTTACATCTGCAAAACATCAGGGTGATGCATGTATGCTTGCAGGGGTAGTGTTAACTTCTCCTCAAATCAAGCACCTGTGTCTTTTTGAAGGAAACTGAACAATATACGAGAGCCATTATATTTTATAACTGGAATGCATTGCAAGTGACTTCATATATTTGCATAGATTTACCTCTTTTTTACTTCTTTGCTTGTAATATCTAGTTTCCATGTCTGTTCTATTAACCCCCCTTGCTTTATTTATGTAAGACAGGAGACTTTTTAGTCATCAAAATAGTTTCAATTTAGTGTGCGAACCTTTTTCCTTACAAAGAGAACTTCCACTTTGAGATAGTAAAATTGAATTAAATTGCTAAGGTGCAAGTTGGTGATCATTCATAAATCTGTATTAAATTATAACATTGAGGCAGTTCATTTTCACATTACATCATGAGACGGATCTAGCCCAATAAAGCATTTTTTCTGCTGTCTCTCCCATGTCTGTAACCAGGCACCCAGACAGGCAAGCCATTGAGAGAGGAATACAGCTGCTGGTTGACAAACAGCTGCCCAGTGGGGATTGGCCTCAGGTGAGTCTGTGCCTGCAGTGCACAAGAATGAACTGATGAAAATGCAGTCGACTGCATTCGTCCACTTCTCTATATCCATGTAGCTCCACATTTCCAGCCCGGTCAGACAAGTTCTCACTCCACTGCCTGTGATGATGTGGAGCTACATGGTTGTCATAGTAGTTCCTTCTTGGCAGGCGCTCTTTAAACAGGTGTTTTATGACTCTTCAGTGAACCAATGCAGACAGTATCATATGG
>OMLF01052846.1:0-23618 GCA_900302615.1 Holocentrus rufus
TTAGCACCTACTTTGCGCTCATGAACAAATCTCGCTGGCTAATTAGGGTAAACAAATTCAGCTGTTGCTGAGCTTGGTTACAGCAAAACCCTGTCCCCCCTTGGCACATCGTTTGAAATCCCTGCACTAAAACTTCCAAGAGATAAGGTGAGTTCAGTCTAACTTCACATTTCATGTTATAAGAATTGTAAGATGGAAAAGTACTCAATCATTTTGTGTGAATGGTTCATAAGAGAAGACTTTGACCAATATGTTGATTCATTCTCTGGTGAGACATACAAGTGCCAGATGTTCCATTAACTGCAATACACTCAAGTTTTTAGATGAGGGACCTTGAACTGCTGCCACCAATGTGTCTTTTCTTCTCTCCCTCTCCAACGTAGCCACTGCTGGAGATCATGGTCAGATCCTGAAGACAGCCTGATGTGCCTGTGTGCACCCTGCTCACTGTCCCCCTGTGAGAAGTTTCTGCAACATACACAGGCTCTCTGGTCCTGCTGGCTCATCTTCAGCGTCTCACCACCTTACTCACTATTGCTCATGGATGTTTGAATAAAATCCATTTCTGTGTAAAACTGAATGTTGTAAAGCTTTATTTACTGTAGTGAAGAGAGTAAACAGATCGGCATGTTTTTGTGAAGTCTTGTGAAGAGGGTTCTATATGACACTATAAAGGGTTCTCTGCAGAACTCTCTGGGAGGGTTCTAGGTGACACCATGAAAGGGTTCCTTGTAGAACTCTGGGAGGGTTCAGGGTGTAACCCTTGAGCTAAGGTTCTTTGTAGAACCTCTTGAAATGGTTCTTGGTATAACCCTTTGTAAAGGTTCTACCAAGAACAATAAGGGTTCTCCTATGGGGACAAGCCGAAGAACCTTATATGGTTCTAGTTAGCACCTTTATTTCTAAGAGTAGGCTATACAGCACTCTTTCTCAGGTAACATCAAGGTAGGTATGCTGACGAGAAAAACATGAAATGCTTTATGTGAGTATAAATGGATTGTTGTAAACAACGGGCAAAGCTGAGATACTACTGTTAATGGAGACTGAATGGAGTGAAGCCCACCAGACAAATTAATAAAGGTAAGAGGGTGTGTAAACTTACCGACACCCCGGGAGCCAGCTTGTATTGCGTGGTTTCCATGTTGTGCTCAGTTTGATATTCACAGTTTTGTGATAGCGAGCGCAGGATCTTAAGAGTGGAGAGGTAATCAGAGCCGACATAGTGCGCGATATAGGGATCTGCTGAAGAAAGGGGTTTAAACTTCTTAGACGGACAGCCACAGGCGGGCTTGCGCCGCCTCGGAGGCGTTGCAAACTTCTCAAGTGTGGAGGGTTTATCAGTATAGTTTAGACCCGCAGCCTCGAACATGCATGAACCCGCAGCTGGTTCGAATTATAACACTACAGTCAGGAAACGGGGATAAGGTAAGGGTTATGTTTAGAGTAGTTTATGTTTATGTTTGGAATGGGCAAAGCCATAAACTTTAAGTGTCCATCATGGAAATACAAAGGTCCACTCACTACGACAGTTCTCCTAGACAGCTGCAAGCACCAATACCATGTAGGATAAAGATGGAAACTGAGGATGTCGGTTCAAAACAATAAGCATCAATGCTCATGAAAACCTTGTTTAATTTTTTTTCCAAGATAAACATGATTAAGGCTGTGCCACATGTCTCCATTACAGTGGATCAATTAAATAAATCACAATCAAACAACCACATATGTTACCTTGGCTACACTGTTTGAAATTGATAAGAAACTAAGTAAACTATATATAGTAACTATATGTTAAATATATATTAACCAATTGTATTTGCAGTCAAAATGCAAGAACTCACTCTCTCTGTGTACATTTGGGCTCCATTACAATATAAACCGTGGCGTTCAGTTGAAAAAGTCAATTCAAACCCCATACAGTATACTGACAAAGACATACTTTATCAAACTACTCTCATAAAAAGTTTTTGGTACTTAATACACTAAATATTCAAAATATAAAATTTTGAAGTTTCAGAAATAAATTAGGGCCCAAGCTTTAATACAAAAATGAGCAAGTTTCATACACAAGGCTACACTTCATGTAGAATTACAAGAAGTATCTCAGGTGTCAAACACCACGTAAATTCATTAAAATCTTGAAATACAGTCATTGTACAGTAAGTAATGTTACACACGTTTTTGTGTACTGATATACTGTCATAAAAGTTTGACTAATTGTTACATTACTGGACTCTATCATTAAGCTATTTACCATTAAAAACTTTACTAGAAAAATAAACTAAAATTCCCAGTGAGTACTTTATTACAAATTGGTAAATACAAGCTCCATACTGTTGTAGGTTGTCTATTGGCTTCAGTACATTCAGGAGGAAAAAGTCCTCAGTTAATTCCAAATGAGCAAAGGATCAAACAGCCATTCGTTTAGACATCTTATTTTGTTGCAGCATTTAACAGTCTGAATTTGGAAACGCACAGCCTAAACACAACTGCAGTGCACTCTTAATACAGTACTATTCAGTTACTCAGTTGAATGTGCCAAAACAAAACAGGAAATGTTGTATTGTTCCAACATAAGTGTTGAAGGAGGAGTTAAGGTCAAGTTCAGACCAGGGATTTTATTTATCCATGTGCTGTGGTAAAATATGTGCATGTCTGATACTGTATATGAACTTGTATCACACATTGGTGACATAAACGGTTTCTTCTGCTTTACTTCCTTGTGAGGGGACACGACTGTGCTCACAGTCAGGGTCCAGGATTATGGCAGGCTTCTGATAGATCGCTGAAGGCTTCTTTATCGTCCGCTTCTTCTCCCTGTCTCTCTTCCTGTCCAGGAGGTAGAAGCACCCCATGAGAAAGAGGCTGGAGAGGGACACAGACGCACTGCAGGCGTAGAAGACATAGGAATACTGGCCTGTGCTGTCCACTAACATCCCTGAGAAATGCAAAAGGAGAACACAGATCAGTGTGGTTTTCCTGCTATGTTGACCAGAGTGACATCACACATGGTCAAAGACTTTTACCCTTACACTCCAGAGCTAGATTCAGCTCTAGGAGGGATCACATGCGAGTTGCCATGGCAATGGAGCACTAATCCAGTCCTTCACACACTGTTCCTCCCAGACTTTCCCAGAAACTAAAGGTTAAGCCTTGAGGTGACAAACCAGTATTGAATTATTGCCTTTTTTCACTCCATCACAGCCAAGTCTCTTTATCATGAACCATAGAAAGCACATGGTGAACTGCACTAATCCCTTTGATTATTCTATAATGATGTCAAGGCAGGAAGTTAAGCACTCAAAACAGCATTTCTGGTAGCCTCTCTTCCACACTTGGGCTGAATGTTTCTGAGCATTGAGAGTAACCTTTCTGATGATGTTTCCACCTGGGCAGGGTTTGGCATGGAACAGTCATAATCCATATCCAGTTCTCGGCATGGTTAGCTAACCATGCATGTTTTTATGGCTTTATAGCATATGTTCATATTTGCATCACTTTTGTGACTCCACACTGGGTTCAACCACCCCTCCTCACTCAAGTTTTTGCTCATCCTTTGCTCAGACCTGCTCGCATCCTCTGTAAGTGCAGCTGAAGGTTGGTATTCTTTAACTTACTGTACTATGGACAGCTCTAGGAGGATCCATGTCAAAAGCCAACAAAATGAAACATGGCAACCGCTGCCACATTACATATATGGGATTCTGTCCCTGACTGGCTGCATCACTGCTGCCATCACTGTAGTTTTCCTTGGGTACTTCCAAGTCCTAATCAAGGAATGTATTTAAGAAGCAAAGGACATTACATCAGAGCAACAGCATTCCAAATTTGCATTTTTACAAACTTTGGCCCCATTAATATTGAAGTTAAAAGGATAAGCATAGAAAGTCCCACTATAAACTACTACAGCTATGCCATTTGAACTTTTACAGGAAGAAGTTTGAAAGAGACCTGACTACATAACAGACTACACCTTACATAATGTGGACTGGTATTTTGTTTATCCAGTGTGCATGAGCTGCTCTTGTTACTGGCTTCAAAACACTGGGAGTTTGTCCAGCAGTTACACATTAGCCTACTAAACTACCATGGGTAACCTGGAACTCTTGATGCCGGGACTTTTGATAACCTGGATTTTGTTTGTGTTTCCACTGTATGAAGAACCATGAAATGTGTCATAAAAAACCTTTATGTAGTCCTGTTTAATTTTTTTCCAGTTTTTGCCAGAGCATTTGATGTCCAGCTCTCCAAAATCCTGTGAAAATTTTGAATACACTTTTTCATTTGTAACAGCGAAGTTGAGCTCCTGCCACATAGCATAAAAACTCCATTTAAAAGCCAAGTCTTGCAGTCAATCGCTTGTTGACAGACTATCTGCCTCTGACACTTTACACATGGGCATTTTACTCCTGACGTGCAGAGGGCAGCATTTCCTACTCCCGCTTGCTGGTAAAAATCAACCTCCTCTCAGATGTCCACTGCTGCAGAGCCTGATTTCCCATCACGACAGAGGCTAATGATTCTCTGTTTGGTGTTCTTAAATTGAAAAAGTCCTGCTCCTGCCAAGACACACCTTCATGGTCAGAGTGAAAAGCAACGATGGACAGAATGAGAGAAGCACAGAGACACAGTGCCACCTGTAGTAATCCTGTAGTATTTTTATACTATTTCTACACATATTCAGTAGAGTTGATGTTGTTGAAAATGTGCTCTACAGTCATGCTGCTGCTATAAGAAAAAAAAAAAAAAAAAACACTGGTCAATGGTATAACTGTCAATCACCAACTAGGCCTATGGCTTTTATTCTTATAAAAGCATGGTAGAGATACTATAGTAATATAGTCAATATACAGTGGTTAAACCACCATATATCCACGTTGCCTAAAATACATACTATATCCTGTGAAGTTTGGAGGGACATTTGTTCTTATCTGCTGGGTCTGCATTTAGCTTATAGAACATACAGCAGCCAAAACTGTATGTAGGCAACAAGACCAAACAGAAAAAGCTAAGCAGTGTTTAATAAGATTGCTATACTTATAGCCTTGTGGAGTTAAAGGATAATTCTGGTATGTTTAAACCTGGGTCATATTTCCCCATCTGTTTGGGTCTAAATGATTAATAGGAACAAAACGTTTTGGAATTGGCCCAGTATTGAGCAAGAACGCTATAACTGGCAATCGCAAAAGACGTCTGTAATGTAATCCAGTGGGGCAACCAATGGGGAGCCTGTCAGTGGCAAAACCGAGCACTTTTAATGGACGTACTTTGAGACGGACAGGTTGGCCCATTGGATTGGACCAGTTATAGCGTTCTCACTAAAAACTAAGACTAACTCCAAAACTTTTTGTTCCTATTAATCATTTAGACACAAATGGATGGGGAAATAGGGCCCAGGTTTAAAGATACTGGAATTATCCTTCAAGAAGTGCAGTGTTGTGCTATTGAAAAATTGATGTAGCTTCTCCATGTCATATTGTTGAAGAAATTACTAATTATCAAAATATGTTACCTGGCATGTGTTAATAGTATGCTAGCAAAGATGTTTACAAAGTGTGATTCTGAGATGGTGAGCCACACCAATATTAATGGTACCGAGCAACCTTTAGAGTTAAGACTTAATCAAATGGTTGTAATCACCTGGCATGCAAACACAGGTGACAGGTGAGTTAACAATGACAAAGGAAGTGATAAAATGAGATGATTGCAGAGGTTCTTGATATGATACTGCTTATGATAGTGCTTAATTATTTAAAATAGAGGAGTAGCTGGACTGGTTCAAGCTCCTTTGATTAACAAAGAACAGCAGAGGCCTGGATCAAAGCAACTGACTGTATGCTTACTTTCAAGGTGGTGCCTCATAATGTCTTTGATTAGACCTGAAGTTTAAGGTTGATTGCATTTTCATTAGTAATATTCTTCATTAGTGCACTGTAAAGAAAGGAAAGCACGGGGTTTGCGTGACTTAGTTATTTTGGGAAGAATTTATTCTGGTGTAAACATCTTCCCACTGCTACAAACTTAGTATTTAGTCCCTTTATCAACAACACAGGCCTCCAAATACGGCAATGTCACAACTAATTTGAATATAACAGCCCATATAACCACTTTGGTCTCTTATACAGCAAAAAACAGTAAAGTAAGGGATAGGACATCATGTGCCATGGAGGGCTGCAGAGTCTGCAGGTTCTCATTCCAGCAGCTGATTTCACAGAATAGCACAGCCCTTGAAAAAGGAGGAACTAATCAGCAAAATCAGCCGGTGTAATATTTACTTGGAATGAGAACCTGCATATTCTTTGACGTCCGTGCTCCATGGTTACATGGTTGTTAGGATGTAGTTTTTGTTTGTGTGCATGTGTGTACCTGCTAGGGGTGGCCCAATAAGTAGTGTCCCACTCTCCAGCATGCTGATGAGTCCCAGGGCTGCGGGGAAGCGACTCATCTCCACTGTCTCCATCAGTACAGTATAGAGCAGGGAGCCAATCACACTCATAGACATACCGAAGATCACCACGTACAACAGAAGCACTTCGAAGGAAGCTGACGCCCCACAGATGGAGTTACTGAGGCCGTTCACGAGCACAGCGGCAGCGAATATATACACAAAACAGCCGCTGCCTCTGAAACGGGGCAGACCGAAGAACAGGGCAGCCACAGGTCGTACAGCGATGCTAATCAGGCCCAGGGTGGACATGAGCAAGGCAGCACGATCCTGCTCCATGTCATGGGCAGTAGCATAAGGCACCAGGTAGACCAATGGTACCACAAAGCCCAGCATCATCCAGGCCACCCCCACAGCATAGGCACAGTAGCGAGCATTACTGACCAGTAGGTCAAAGGCCATGTGTCTGCACAGAAATCCTGCACAGTCAGAGAGAACAGTCCTGGCACGGTCTTTCAGCCCTTTTCTCTCCTGCTGCAGATGGAGATTATTTGGTTTACTAGAGGCTTGGGGGTGCTTGGCTTTGTTTGGTCCTGATACGGGGTGCACCGGCCTCATCACTGCGCCACAAACACAGCAGTTTAGCAGCACCCCTCCCAGTACCAGGAAGCTGCCACGCCAGCCAAACTGTCTGAGCAGGAAGTTGGCAACCAGGGGCAGAACGCTCAGACCCAGAGCTGTGCCGCTGGATGACAAGGCATTTGCAAAGGCACGACGGCGCACAAAGTAATGACCCATCATAGTCACTGATGGCTGGAAAGAAAAGCAGAATCCCACTCCTGAGGAAGAGAGAACAGAGTTTCTGATGACCCTTCACAATGCATGAAAAACAGGAAATATGTGTTTGTGGATGTGCGCAGTCCACCTGACCTGTGATGACGCCAGTGATGTAAAGGTCAGTTATGGTCCTGGCCAAGGCACTGATTGCCATTCCCAATCCACTCAGCACCCCACCCAGCATTATTGTTGCCCGGCAACCAAAGCGCTCCACTAACACACTGCACAACGGACCTGGGGAGAAATGGAAACAAAAGTTTCAAACATACTATTCACAAATATAAATCAATAGAACAGATCACGCACAGAAAGCTGCACAGCGGAGACAATGCACTCATTAGCACAACAAATCAACCTTATTTGCATTTGTGCATTATGCTGAAATTAGGCTACACAAAACAGAACAGTAAATAGGATTAAATTAATTTCCACTCATCTCTAATGGATCCTAACAAACACAAAACCAGTGATAAATATCTGTGGGCATGCTTTCTACTCTTGCCAAATTATAGAAAATAAGCTAAGCTGTGAAAGTGAATTAGAAATCCATTTCCGATCCCTCCAAACCTGACCACCACAAACAGATTACTTATCAGACTTATCAAATAAAACTGACATGGAAATCTGCTTAGTGGGCCTCTTAGTCCTTTGATGTTCATATGATGACTTCATTGTCTGGGCTCTGATGTCTTGTTTTTTTTATATATTTCATTTATATGCTTTTAAGTATAAGACAGACATAAAATATATCTCAATCATAAATAAGGTTTACACAACTAGTATGTATCTACAGGAAGCAGGCACAGAGATACAATCACAAAAGAGAAATAAAAACATGTACACATAAATTTAAAAGAGAAAAACAGGATGATAATGAAAGACAGATCAAGTATAATATTGTGCATCCAAATAACTAAATTCTTTACAAAATATCTTGTGATATCATAACTCTCTCACAGTCATGTGGCTGGGATTGAGCTGGACTGGCAGGTCCTCAACAATCTTATGCACCACTGGTACAACCTGGTCCAGAACTGGACCAGACAACTTCTGCATGGTCAACCAAATTATTCTCTCCATCTCAAACCCCGAGGTCCTGCCTCTCCTGCTAAAAACACGTGTCTCACAATTCACGCGTTATATCATCTAGCCCCTGAAGACATTTTACCCCCAATTTTCCAGTTTGACGTCAAGACACCTGGTGTCCGTTAGAAAATTGTGTTTTTATCGTGGGTTTTTATTGACTGACCAGAGTATATATTTGTCTTCTGATATCTGATGATGTGTGATGTTTTACTGCTAATCAACCTCTGTGACTCTCAAAATGTTGCCCTTGTTTTGAGTTTCTGCAGTACAGAGGGAGGCGAGCCCTGCAGGCGCACCAAAGACAAACAAGCTCTCCAGCTCCAGAACAATGGGCTCCTGGCTGAGCCTGAAGCCTGAACTCTATATTATTGACAACTGAAGCTGACTCACTGGTGCCAGACTCTATAAGAAACTAAACTCATAGGGGAGTGGGGGGTAACAGGGGTCGGGAGGGATAAGGAAAGCACAGTAAGTGTTTCCAGAGAAATCATATCACTCCCACACTTCAGTTGAGAAACCCATCACTTCCCAGAAACACCCGCCCTGTTTGTGTGCGTGTGCATGTGTGTGCCATGAAATGGCTCGTGCATGTGTGCTCAGAGATTAACGAGCAGTGCAGGAAGGATATAGGGCCATCAAAAGGTGACAGAAACGTTATGAAGCCTTTATACACACACACTCACTCAAACACACACACGCACATCACAGCAGTGATGTGTGATGTACAATAGCACGGGTTCACCAGTGTTTCCCTACCCCCAACATGCAGCACGGCGGTCATGATGGCCGGCACCCAGGAGGTTTCTGTGTTGCTGGCGTTGAACTCTGTCTGTAGGTCTGTGTAGAAAATACCAATGCATGAGGGGAAGGCCAGAGTTAGAGCCAGAACCAAGATGGTGGCGACCAGTACCACCCAGCCCCAGCCTCCGTCGGGCGCTGCCAGTTGGCTGTGCCCAGCAAGGCCACCCACCTGCCCGCCATCAGTCCCTGGGGCAGTGGGACGGGAGGTCGGCTCCTGCTCCTCCTCCTCATTTGGCTCCTCTGAATCGTTGTAGTCTCCTCCTGATGTGGAAACTAACTTGACTTCCTCAGGACTTTGTGCGGCATCTATGCTGCCCCTCCGTGGTAGGATTTTATCCCCGTGACTGTGCCTGTTTCTCGGGGCCGATGTCTGGCTCTGGCTCTCCACGCCTTCGGTCATTCTGCCAGGTGCTTCTGTTAGTGCTGTTTCCTCTGTTGAAGATAAGCAAGCAGGAGAAGGCAGGGTTATAATAAAAACAGCTGCCCTGTATTGTTGCCTTTGAGTAAACGGGCTAGGTATAAGCCCATTTGGATATGTCAACTTGTCATAGAGGGGGGCGAAGACAGTAAAATGTGTAAATACATTTATGGTGAGCATCCGGTGAGCAGGCGGACATTCAGGGAGCATGAATAGGTCTTTTATGAATCAGCCGTCCCTGAGGCATGAGAGCCTGCATCAGTGCTGCGACTCAAAACGTTGATTCGATAAGATGCGCCTCCGTTTCCTCCACGCAGAAGATGAAAGGTTCGACAACGAGGTTAGAAAAATCCTCAGCTTGAGTCAACAGGAGGGCAAACGGCTTATACGGGGTCGCCTGTCCTCCACAAAATGTAAAGCCGCACCGCACAGTGGGAACAGAACATCGTGTTGCATCAGCCGACAACACGCTGTCCCGTCAAATTGAGAATACTGGACCGGATTCAAGTCGCTTCTTTTGTCCTCAACTTTCAACGCCGTCAAATTTGGCAGACTGATAATCCTGTCAGGGTGCTGCCAGCAGCAGCAATAATGATGATAGTAATCGCATTTGAGACAATTCGTGACATTTTGGTCGCAAAAATCAACCCATTTAAGACCATTTCATCCAAGCGCATTTATCTCCATGGGAACATTGATGGGTTTGCTCACTACTCTGACGGCAGTCAAATTAAGAGAAAACAATGCACAACAGGGAATTAGCATAAATGCATGCCTGAAATGCCATGCCGGAATCCCATACAGTAATTTGCTGCCACAGGCTACAGTATTCACCTGTACCCAAAAAATGAAATACAATAAATGATTTTTTGGTTTAATTTCACATAAATGCTTACATAGGCTTATGTATTATCAAAACTTAAAACTGCCAGATATTTACTTTAAGCTACATGAAACATTAATTTGAAATAGGTAGCCTACTTTGGAAAGTGATATTCTACATATTTTACTGACAGCATAGGCTATATCTATATCCAATAACATGCAAAATTAATCTTTGCCACTCAGTATTTCAAAAAACTATCCAGTCTAACGCACATGACCAAATATCGATTTTGTGTATTCGACAAATAAACATCAGATATGACAAGTACTTTAGCCTTTGTTACGTACCTTCTGGCTCTCCGTCCCTCAGCCTTTTAGTTTTAGTTTAACTTTGGTGTTAAGGCACATGTCTGCGGGGTGAACAGCTTTTCTTGTCATGAAGCCTAAATGTGCTGTGCCCTCTCACCGTGCTGACCTTATCCCATCTCCACTCTATGGCTCTGAATCCGCTCAAGGTAGCACAGACATGCAGGATGAAACCGGATATGAAACAATCCCATCTTCAAAATAAAAGAATCACTGTTACTCAAAAGCCTGCTGCAACCAGATACACGCCAGTCAGATTTGTTGTGAAACACACTTCCGGAGGTCGTTGTTTTTTTTTTTTTCCCTCAGTTGGCTTGGCAGATGTAGGTACAGTCTGCTCATATCGGGTTGAAGCTCTGAGGAGTGCCGAAGGGGCTTAGTGGGAACTCGTGACCAGCAGGGGGTCGTGTAATCGTCTGCCCACCGCATCATGTGGACCAGTGTGTATCAGTTCAATTAATTCACATGTTCTTTACTCAAATGTCCCTCACTGGTTGCTGTTTTTGCAAAAGCCGAAAACAGCAATGGTCCAAGGTTATTAAGTGAGTCCTATAATCCCAAGATTAGAGATTAATTCCGGGCATTTTTGTTTCCATTTAGGACCTACTGCAACTTTTTCCCCTCACTTGAATTTTGAATTGTTTTGACTCCTGTTTTTCCTGGGATTTAAAAGTTAATGCACTGCACTCATGTTGCAATTAAGCCTCCAGTAACTATGGCTGGGATGACGCTGAACTCTTTATGATAAAAATCAGATTTAGGCCTATTTGTCATTTCCATGATTGAGAAACCTGTCGTAAATCATATGTTGTTGAACTGGAAATGTTATGCGACTTATTAGCTAACACCGGGCTTGCTTGGAAAACCACTGCGCTTATTCACTGTCTGTCACAGTCTGCGTAAACTCCATGACTAATATTATTATTAGGCCATTCACATGACTGACACTGTAGTCTAGGTGTAGTATAATGTTTGGCAGTGTGCCATGTCCCACTTCTCAAGTGTCTGGTAGTTACGTGCACATATAAACATGCCAGCTGAGAGGTTGTAATGATAAGGTTTTGTAAAAGAACAAAGGGTTTTTGAAAAGGAATGTAATGTAATCACGTCAGACAAAACATAGGTTGGCACACTGCAGGGTAATTTTGACCCTCCTCTATTATCCATTCTGTACCCCCATTTTATTTATTTATCTATTTATTTATTTTCCTGTTTCTATAGACAAATTCTAATTTGTTAGTTATCTACAAAATCAAAGCATAAATGTAGAGAATAGTAGGTCTATATAGGTGTTTGTGAGTGTTACAGACCCCATGTGTCATTTGGCGTGCTGTGGTGATATCGCCTCAGTCTGGTTGACATTGACTAATCTTGTGTAGTTGCCACCAGACAAAATGCTAAAATCCAGTCACAGAAAGTATAAGGTTAACTGAAAAGTGTCACTTCCAGTTTGAAGGTGTTGTAGCATGTCCTATGTTTCAGTGCCATGCTTGTTACAAAAGAGAGAGAGAAAGAGAAGAGAGAGAGAGAGAGAGAGAGAGAGAGAGAGAGAGAGAGAGAGAGTCACACCTGTGTGGTTAAGCCTATTGTGTTAGTCTTGAATCTATCTCTTTCTATCTATCTATCTATCTATCTATATACATAAAAAACAACAATTTAATAATATTACTCATCATTTTGTCAATATCCAGTTTACTCTCAGTTAGTGGCACCATTTAACAAGTTGCTGTCAGTGATGAACTTATAGGCCTGGTGTGTAACTTGATTTGTGATACCAATTAATGCTGGGGTCCTGTGCCCCAGTGGATGCCTGGTTTGTAACCCTGGTTTTGGCCTATGATCCACTGTAGAGGTCGTTTACCTCTGACTGTTGTGAACTTCACAAGTCTCCTCAAGTGTTTTGTGTTCTGGGAATTGAGTAATAAACCCCTATATTATGAAAGAAACGGATGGGATTAGAATAGGAGAGAGAGAGAGAGAGAGAGAGAGATTAAACTCGTTGCCACAGAACACAGCAGCTTGGTAATGGGCCCACTATTACAGTAGCCTCATAAAGGTAATGAGAATGATTTTATGTTTTGAAACGCTGCAGGTGAGTCAGATGAATTAATATTGTGTTGTGTTGTGTTTTCACCGCGCCCCTTGAGTATTTTTTTATTTTATTTTCCAACTCATGAATAGCATCTTGCGTAATTTGGTCATATGCCTCCACTAATCCTTCTTATATTTCACAGATGAATCCAAGTAACACTATTATGTGATGCATCTCCCTCTGGTGGAGACTGCTCTGAACAGCGACTTGCTGCTTCCTGCATGTTATGGAAGTGAATGGACAAGAGGTGATGGTCAAGAGGTGTGGTTAGTTTTATTAATAGTTACGGTCTTCATATTCATAGTGCTGTCAGGGTGGCAGGGTCGGTGCTTGAAAGACTGCAGCACATTTACCAGCAGGTGACTTTTGGTACATTTTAAATACCTCAACTCTGGAAAAACATTAGCAGCAGCCTTAATTACAGCATCTGAAGTTCAGCATTCAAACATTTTGAAATAATAAATCATATTTCTCTCTCTACTAACCATATGCTCCATATAAAATGAATGCAACTACTGACTCCATGTGGTAGACAGGTGGTAAAGCACCTAGACCTCGCTTGTGTTTTTACCCAATCTATCAGGTTTGCAAAACTTTCAGAGGTGGCTGCTATACTGTCATGAAACACAACACCAGCAGGGGGCAGCATTGTTTTACATGCACGGTTATGTTGCTCATTTCCGTTTCCGGTCAGTCGTCAACACCACCGGAGTCCACAGCCGGTACACGGTATGTTGATGAGATGTTGAATGTTATCTAAAAACTATTTTCAGTCCATGGTTTATATATTGATACATACAAACGTAATGTTTTGGCATTCAAATACGTACAAATTACACTAAAATGAAGCTAACTGTTGCATTATATCCCGACTCTCACTAACGTTAGCTGTGTTCTGACCTTTCTAGCTAACTGTGCTAATGTTTATTGAGTCGACTGCAGAGGTAGTTTAGGTATGTGTAATATAGCCATGTGGATCAGTGTCCGTGAGTCAGTTGTTGTTAGTTTGCAGACTGTTGAGTTAACTTAATAGGAGAGAAAAAAATCGCGATTCCAGCGAGGCATCTGAATTCACGCTTTGCCAGTGGCAGTTTTTCACATTTCACGTGGCTTTTATCCAGAGCGACCTCAAGTACAACAGAATATTCCTTGTTCACCCATATAAATTAGAAACAGCCAATGTTAAGAAGTGCACACACTTAAATCTTGCCAGCAAATCAATAACACAGCCATGCTGTGGGAATGGTAATAGCTAAAATGCTGCTGTTTCTCCTCAATTCACTGGCAAGACTGGGGAAAAAAATTCTAATTCATTAGAGAAATATTTGCAGATGTGAGAGAAAGAAGAGAATTATTGGTCAGTGGGCAATTCAGTCTTTTCCTAGTAATGGGGGTGACAATTACCCATGTCTATCCCCAAATCTGCAGCTCTTGAATGTATGGTGGACAATGTAAACAAATATATATCCATACCCAAGAATGACCATGTAACCAAAAGAGGCATATTTTTTATTTCATTTCCTTTTTTTATTTAGAAGAGCAAATGGAGTGACCAGAAGAATGGGTACATGAACCAGAGAAACCATTAGTTAGAGCAAAGTGCCAATCATAAGTGTTTTTATCACCTTCAGCAAACCCTGACTGAAAAATGGCTGGGCGACGTGCTGCATTGAAGGCCATTGACTGGGTGGCCTTTGCGGAGAGGGTGCCACCCAATCAGAAGAGCATGTTCAACAACTTGAAGACACGCAGTGACGCCATCTCTGCCAAGTTAGTACTTTTGCTTGCACACTATTTTCACCAGATATCACTAGACCTATATAGCATTAAAGATTATAGTGGGTTTATAAGCTGTTTTTAACTAGCTGAATCTGTCTTCAGGCTTTCCTCTTTGCCAGAAAAACCTGCTGCCATTGACTGGAGCTACTACAAGTCTGCTGTGGCTCAAGCAGGCATGGTGGATGAGTTTGAAAAGAAGGTAAAATCAGTTCAACTTAAATCAGTCTGTGTAGTCTGGCTCTTCTGACAGTTTTGACAGAAGTTTGGTGAAAAATGAAGTGTAATATTGTGACTCCTTTGTCTTTTCTTATTCAAACAAGCTTGAACTCACTCACAGATTCCTGACAAATTGTATGTGTATGTAAACATAGATCCAAATAGCTCTTAATAAATCCACAACATAGCCAGTACATAGCACAAACAACAGCACATTGTTTATGGCACACTTGTGATACCTAACTGTCAATCAGGTTACGATGTCCTGGACATTCTTTTTGAACAGCAGGTGAAAAAAAAAAACCAGTATCTTCTTTTAATGGTTTGGTGGATAAAAATACTCATAGTCTGTGACCATCTTTATGATAGCTGTTTTTTTTTTTTTTTAAATCAAATGATTGTCTGATTTTTAGCCTGACTTTAAGCCTGAGTAATGCCTCAGAGACCACAGTCACTGCATATTAAGTATTTTATCATCTAATCAATCCTTTTTCTCTCTGTGTCTCCCCTCAGTTCACCGCTCTGAAGATTCCTGAGCCTGTTGACACTCAGACAGCTCTTATTGATGCCCAGGAAGCAGAAGCAGTGAGTATCTCCTTTCCCCAGACTGCTGATACTGTGGCTGTGAAGCTGCTCTGTGTTGGAATTATATTATCAGCCTTAAATTACAAGAATGTGATGGAGTAGTCCGTTTGGGAAGCAGGCTGCAGAAAATCCATTTTGACACAACTGTTTTTCTCACATACACAAGTCAGAGTTCCCAGGGTCATGGACAAACTATTGAAAGTTTTGGAAAAGTAGTGGAAATTAATTTTGTTGTCTGTAATTAAATTAATTATTTTTGGTGGTCATGACATTTTATTATGGGCCCTTGAAAAGTCATGGAAAGGCTTTGGAGTTTTATCTTTGAAAATATGCGGGAACCCTGGCAAGTGCTGTACTTTGAGGGCTTGAGTACAGATGAAAGAAAACCTTGAAAATGTCTAAATGCTTATATCTGAATGCTGATGTGCATGATCTGCTCCTGCCTGCAAGGCATGGCATTGATAATATGAGGCTCATTTCATAGCAGTAGTAGTTTATATGATAGCAGGAATTGATTTGAGACAGTGTTGGTAAGTAATGCATTCATATTCAAATAATATCAGTGTTGGCTGTTAATAAGAAGCTTAATGGTGTGAATATGTGGCTAAATAGTGCAGTCACTAGCAATCAGAGAACGAATCAATTGGCCTAATAACTGCTTTTATTTTGGATATGAAAAGCTTCATAAATCAAAAGTTTAATCTGATTTTATGAAAGTACATTGGGAGTTTCTTCACTGAAAAACAAATTGTTATAACATATTTCAGTCTGTTTTATTGTGTTTCATTGCTATAAAATATGATCATTGTCGTTTGAAACATTTTGTTCTGAGCTGGAGGATTTTGGAGGATTTTCTTTCTAACGATCTTTAAGCTTCTTTCCACTGTACTGGAAATGACATTTGACTGCTTGGTCAGTATTGTAATTCACGTGGTTTTTGAGCACACACAAATTACAAAGCAGCATTTTAAAAAAAATGTATAAATTGTGCTTTCTTTCATGCAAAAAATGTTGCTTCTCTGTTTTTTATTTTCCAGAACAAAACAGCAGCAGCCTACATTGAGGAATCCAAATCTCGTATTGCCCAGTATGAAAAAGAGGTGGGAATTGTTTCATACATCTAAAATTGTTGCTTAATATTGCTGTTACTTTTAACATTCCTGCACATTTATTTAGGCCTTGCCGATGCACTCAGTCAGTCATCCTCTTACATTTCATCTCCTTACATTTAGCTCCAGTGGACTGTCGTAACTTGAAAAATGTAAATCGACTGAAAATTCATCATCTAGCCTAACTGCTATTTAAGACTCATTCTTCAGTCTACTGGAACAGGACAAGTCTCAGGAGTGAACCTGTGTCTCACAACAAAATATTTTCCCATTACCTACATTTCACTGGAAGCACTGCATCAAATACCTCCTGCCTTTTTTTGTCCTCACCCACTGTTCTTCCATCCCCAGCTGGACAAATTCAAGAACATGATTCCCTTCGACCAGATGACGATTGACGATCTAAATGAAACTTTCCCAGAGACGAAGCTGGACAAGGGGAAATACCCGTACTGGCCACACAAGCCCATTGCTGAATTGTAAATGCATCATGGCATCCTGAACAAATAGCTTCCTATGAAATGTATTTTCTCCCAATGGAGAACTGTACAGTATCTGTATAAATGTCTTGTCTCATCCATTCCAGAGCTTATGAAATAGCTGAAGATAAAGCTTTGTCGTTTGCTGTAAGAACTGTAAAATCTGAATGGAGGAAAGTAAAATGGAAATGAAATATTTGTGTTTGTTTCTTCTTCTCAGAAAGGTTAACTCCAGAAAATATGGTATAACTTAAATTGGTCTTTGTGTTTAATAATATAACGTGAGGGTTGTCAGTGTTCACAGGCCCTTTCCTAGAGAAACCTCATGGATCTGTCACAAGCAGACAACTGCTCTTTTATTACTGGATTTCTTCCCAGGCGTCATGAACGCAACTTGATCTGTTGGACAGTGTTTTCCTTCTAAATTTGGTATGGAATATCTTCCAACACTCACTGAAAGTCAAACCCTTGTGGACACACTGATGAGTTTTTAAGTACACAGTCCAACGAATCACTCTCACCAGAAAGCAGGCGTATGGTTTCCCTCCCTTGTGGGTTCACTGTTGTCTTAGTAAATGCTAAATGACTTGTCATCAACAGTTGTCTGCGTCGCCAGTGAAGACGTCTCTTCTTCTCCTCCCGTTGTATATTTTCTCTTGTCCACAGGTAGCCGCAGCCTTGCACTTTTCCTTAATTGATCCATCATTGTATTGGATCGATTCACCGTTGTGTTCGACCTCTTCAAGTCATCTATCAGCAGCTTGACAGCATGTCTGCTCTACAATGGCCCCAAACCCTTTATTATGCTGTGTCAGTCTGTTATTCATGCTTTGTTATGACTACAGCATGAATCTCTATTTAACTATGGTTGGAAATATGAGCACTCTCATTGGGGGGTTGGAGGGTTGTGTGTGTGTGTGTTTCTTTGTGTGGGTGGGGGTGATTTGAGCATAAAGTCTGTGCTGTGTGCTCTTTCCCCCTCCTCATGATGGCTTTGTTTTGGGGACTAATGCAGAATTGGTCCATCAACACAGATGTAGTGATAAAGAAATGCAACCAGCTAGACCCATTAAATATTCCCACTCTCTAAGGATTCTGCCCACAGTGGCACCTAAATTGTCTCATTAACATTATTGTAAGGAGAGAGTTTATTCCTGTGGGGGGCAGCATCTCTCTAAAGAAGCTGGAGTCCCTTGCTGTGTCTCTAGGTTTTTTTTTCCTGAATTGTATATGATTAAATATATTATTTCAAATTAGAAAGAGAAGTAAAATATAAAGTGTCCACGTTTTCATGAGTTGAGTTAAAAATGCTTGAGATGCCAGTTTTTTTCTCAGCTTTTAAATCATTTACTGCTCTGTCAAGGGCAAAATGGATGAGCTAAAAATAATTTCCCTTAACTTTTAGACGTTTTATTCCCACTGGCAAAACTGATGCATTTCAAAGTTAATTTAAGTTGCACAGAAAATGCCCTCTACACTCTAAAGCAGAATCCACTCTCTACTGCAAAATCTAAATAAACCCCCTTAATGCAATGAAAGATTATGGCTGAGCAGCACATCTGAGTGCAGTGCAATCTATTTGAGATAAAATGCATTTCTCCAATTGCATTTATGGTCTTTGATTAATAATTACCTGTGTGTTTTGAATAGTTCTATGATACATCGGAGTCAGGGGAGGTGGATGGAGCGTCCAAATCTGTCCGTGATACAAACAAATCCCTTTTTATTTATATGTGCTCTTTTCTCGCTATGTACAGCTTATTAGCATTAAAGCAAAATTTTAGTTCAAGAACTTCAGCTTTTCAGCCCTCATATTCAAAGAGAACATGTCATGTGCAAACTTAACTCCTGGAATTTCTTTTATTCGTCATCATTTTGGAGTTTCTGGAATTGCACGCGGGAACGGAGGCAGAGTTTGAAGTGTTGAGACAGCCTTTCAGAGATAGCACGGCTGGAGGGAATTTCACCGTCAGCACATTGCGAGGCTCCCCGCGGCCGCTCTCTCGCTCCTTCGCCCTCTCAGACATGTTACGCATTCCGCAGCAGAGCAGTGATAATCCTCCTAAAAATCTGCGCAGTATGTCATCCCGACGGGCACTCGCCTTGTCAGTCTGCGAGTGGGTAAACTTGACTTGACTGCGGTGCAACATGAGTACGCAGCACCATAACAGCTTTCTGAAGACTTTACTGGAAGATCCACTTGCAAATGCAACTGGAAGTGCAAAGGGGATGAAAAAATACTCAGATGCCTGGCAGTGCATACTATTTTTGACTGATTCAAAGGGTTTTTAGTTGCATTTACATTAAACTGAATGCTTTTATTTGCTCTGTGTTGTCACTGGAGTGCGCCTTCATCCTCCAGTTGTAATTTGTTTTTAGCTGTTTGCACTGGTTGATTAACATCCTCCAGCTTCATCCTCCAGTTCAAAGGTGATGGCTCTTCTGACCTCTCTGAGCGCTTGCAAGGCCTTAGCAACATTGCACAATCCTGAACTCTCATCTGCAGGGTCACTTGCTGTCAACTGTGCCGAGCCGCTACCAAAATGCGGCATGGCTGCATACTCAAATGAGTGTGAGGGAAAGAGAGACCCCCTGCAGCTCTACTTTCCCTGGACTCAGCCATTCTTCCCCCCAGCTGACCATTCAGCTGTTACCAACACTTGTCCGCTTGATAACTGTTGTCATAGCACAGCCCTCCTCACACTCCACACACAACCAGTAATGATTTTAATGATAATGAGGTGTTAAGCAGAATTTAGAAATCAGTATATAATCTCATTTTAAAGGTTGCACAGAGAGAAATGAAGTAAAGAGGCTGGATTTTGAACAAAGCCTTGGCATGGGAACAAGCCTATGTTTGTATTGCATGACATTGGGGTGTGTGCTGCGCTATGCACGAGATGGTGTGTGAGAGGCCCTAAATTCCTATAATGCTATCCTGAATTAGACTGCACCGTTGTTGGGTTGGGTTTCCATTTAACATGTGCTCACAATGTTTAAGAAGCATGCTCCAGCGCTGTTCGAGCCTCTGTTGAGGCCTCTCTGGCAAAGGTCACCCACACCAAAAAAAAAATTGCACGTTTCACAATTTTGATCCAAGAAATATGAGCAACATATAATACATTCACAAACAAATATAAACTGAGCGCTATTAGTGTCACCAGAAATGTCATGTTTCTCTTTTATGAGTTATCAACCCTCTGTTTGCCCCATATTCACCTCACATATTAAATCATGTTACATATTAGGTTATGTTTTGCATGCTTGGGAGTGAAGGTATCCTTTAACGTTCAAACAACACACTCTCAGTGGTGTGATTATGTGGGTCAGGTTTTTGCGTCAGGAGAGATTATGAGTAGTCATATGACTGGATATACTGTAGTGCTCGCTGTCCTCCAAAATCCAATAAGGGTTCAAGTGTCTAACTCGGTATTGAATGTAATGATGCAAAATTGTGGAAAATCTGTCTGGAATTTAATTGTTGTTGGCATATAGCTTTGAAACCCCTTGAACTCTGCTTTTCCCTTAAATTTCTCCTTAAGTAGCTTAAAAGTTAGAGAATGCTTTTTTCCCCAGCTTATATTCTGTATCTGCTGGTTGCAGCACTTTATCGACACTTCTTTTATTGACACTTATATTGAAAGAACTATTCTAATACAAGATGCAATTATTTTATGGCTGTGGCAAAAATATGCATTTGGATGCATATTTTTGGAAACCTTGGGATCTGCACTAGAATTTAGAATAAAGTTTTAAAAAGTTGGGTTAAAGTTGGGTTTGAACAAAGCAGCATGCATTTAACGATGAACGTACCAATGGGACAGGCAGAGTTGAAGAAGTTAAATGAGGATAGAAACACAGAAGCCCGTTGTGCATGGTACCCCCTAGGACATGTAAGTTGATGTAAGTTGAAACAGAAATGTTGTCCGAAAAGCAAATAGCGGTAGATGTGCATCTTTTCCCACTTTTGTCCCCTTCCTCCCCCTCCTCCTAGAATCGATCCATCATCCTCTGTCCCAAAAGCAAACAGCTCACATCCGCTCCTGTGTGAAAATCTAAGTGTTCGTTTCCTACCTATCCATCACACCACCTATTATGCCCCTCATTTAGACATCCATCAAACGTCACACATTCAATTATGCAATCCATCACGTCCTGCACTTGTCCCGCCACGGCTGATGATCTTTGTCGCCCCACAATGCCCAAAGATGTGTGTTTCCCTTGGAGGCTAGAGGGCACGCCCCTGTCTCCCCCAGATTGTAATGGCTGAATTTAGATAGGAACCATTTTTTTTCTCCTCTCATCCTAAGGCCTTGACCCAGGTCAGGGGTCGGGGAGGAGTAAGCAAGGGTTGGCCTGGTTACCAGGGAGGAGCAAGTCAAAACCACTGGTGCTCATTGGACTGTGCAAACAGCAGATCGCCAGGCCTGAGAGCCTCGGAGCCTGGGCCGATTGCACTATCACAATCAGACAACAAGCATGTGTGGATGAATGACAGGCTGCATAGAGCATGCAACAACGCACTCATTCAAAGCCAAGATTAAGTTAAGAGAGCTGTGGTGACAGGGTGATCTTTTGTTATTATGATTTGTGATCACTTCCACGATGGTCATTCTTTCTGGAGCGAGAGAAGAGGCTAGAGATAATAGGTAAAGTGCAGGATTTGGCAAACTGGACTGTGGCATTACTGGATGCAGAAATGTGATTCTTCCAAACACATTTAACCCACACCACTTTGACTTTATTATCCCCTCTCAGGTCAAAGGAAACCCAAAAGTGTGCATTAATGCGTGTGTTTTGTAACAGAATATCACCAAGCATTTCCCAGTCATCTCAGAGAGTGCTTCATCTCCTTGCAGCGGGCCACCAATCACCACGGCATGATGACATCATGAGAAAGTTGTCCCCCTGTTGACAAGGCCTACTGTTGCCATGGGGCTGCTGAAAATGGCACCGCCGATCCCAGTAAATGAAGGCTGCTGGGGGGAGGGGATGCGAGGGCAAGTAAATAAAAGTGCCATTTGCAGTGTGTTTGCCTGGCGTCCTTCACTTGTTGGAGAGAAATTCTGCTCCTTTATTGGGCCGCTGAGCGCTTGGGAGCTCCCAGTAGCCCGCTGCACCGGGACCCCCCACTATGGAGGACCGGGCTGTATTGGCATGTTTGCTGAACGAACAGGGCCCCCCCCACCTCTCTCTCATGTGGCGTTTGGGAGCCATGTGAGCTGACAGCAGCCGCGCTCATTCACTGGAAGTTAATTGAGAAAAGAGAATGATGTAGAACAAAGGGGAGAAGGGGACAGCCTTGTAGGAGCAGACCACAGGACCACATCGCCATTCACAAACAGAGGTGATTAGTCATAACACAGACGTCAGGCGAGGCAGTGTGATCTGCATGAAAAACAACTTTTCTATCAAGGCTCTTCAGGACTTTGCTGCTCATGTCTCGTCTCTCTCACCCACCCCACCCTATTCCCCAGCTGAAGCAATCCCCTTTGATACCCGATATTCAGACATGCAGCCATGACCCCACCATCACTTTTTCTTTGCCAGAGACACCCAAAACTCCAGCCTTTAATCCTGCCATGGGTGAGGCGGGGCAAAGGAGGCATTTCACGACTGGAAAACTCACGACCCTCTGGAGGATTAGGGGGCATTCTGGGAGGCGCTTTGTTGGCTTGTCCACGCTCTCTCTCTCTCTCTCTCTCTCTCTCTCTCTCTCTCTCTCTGTCCCACCTCATCCCGCTGATGTGTTCATCCTTATCTAGAGCCTGCCTGCAGGCTCAAATGTGGAAACAATTGACATACTTGGAATCGTAACATTTCATCTGCATTTAGTGTACTTAAACCCAAACATCGCTCACATATATCATGGCAGTGGCTTTGAACAGCTTAAACATACACATGTTAGTTTTACAGTCACCTATCGTGGACATTTTCCCCCCCAGCTGGTTGATTGATACAGTTTGGTGATTATATGTAATTGGAATGATTCCACCAGTGAAAATAATTTAGAGCATAATTTACAGTCATGAGCCTCGTTGTCTCTCCAGGAGCTGGATTAGAAAAACAGGCAAGAAACTGAAGTATAGATGGAGCCCTATACTCCTAAATTCATGTAGGTTGTCAGCATTTTTAACTCTTGACAAAACAGTTGACTAAACAGTCTAGCTTTAATGATGGATTCATGAAAAATTAGGGATGGAATGTGCTGAAATAATTACAAAGTCACAACATTTCAACAGATCTGGGAAAGTAAAAAAATTCAAAATAAAGAAACAACAACACTCCATAGACTACTGGAAAATTACAGCTTTTTAAAAAAATATTTCTTATTTTGCATAAATCTAAAGCTTGAAAACGTATATTTCGAAAGCGAAGGCTGCATTGGGAGAAGGATCAGAGCAGCATTGTGTCAGATTGGAGGTGTTAGGACTGCAGCTGCAGAGCGAGTTGTGGCTCAGTGTGGGTGGCGGCTATCTTGCTGCTGGGGCGGTGTGTTTATGTGTGCTGGGTGTTGGGCCACGTGCACAGAGCGGGCATACTCACCAGCACACACACACACACACACACACTCGCACGTACAGACCTTCCACATCATCTGGCAGCACTATGGCACTACAGAGAGCATCTCCATCCCCTT
>OMLF01052850.1:0-12295 GCA_900302615.1 Holocentrus rufus
GGGGGGGGGGGGCAATGAAACAGCGAATCAGAGACTGACAGTTGTGTGAGCTAATAAACTGTACGGGGTTTCAAGATGCTGCGCTGGGTTGATAGGCCTGTTGCTAAACGAGGCTGCAAGCTGACACACTCATACCCACAGACACACACACACACGCACTAGGCTGGGCAATTATTCAATATTATCATTTATCGTCTTTCAGTAGAATCATATTGCGATGATATGGCGATTTTAGGATATCTGGACTCACAATTCTGCTGTCTAAACTGATGACAACAAGATTTTTTTTAATAATAAAAGCTATTTTATTTCAAAACTGACAAAACTAAGCAAGAAACAACCCCCCAAAAAATTGAAAAACACCTAACATCATCATTCAGTTCAATGGGATGGACATTAATTTGATTATTTAAAAGACACACGATACAAAATGGCCGAGGGTAAAGTCCTTTTAGACTCAACTGACAAAAAACTTGGATTCAACACAAATTGCGTCATCCGACTCGCTGATTAAATTCTGCTTATTGCACGTTTTTTTGCCCGTTGAATCTAAAGGGTCCACTTTTAAATCAACCCTGGGCAATTTTATATCGTGCACCTTTAACATGTGATTATGCATGCATGAGTCATATCATCAAGATTGAAAAAATCCTACCGTGTCAACCCTAACACACACCCACACCACACACACACACACGCAAAGACACTATTTTGCCCGCTCCTGCACAGTGAGGTCATCATACAGGATCCAGGAGTTTAAGTAGAACAACACAAAACACATGGACTCGGCTTCCAGTTTAAAAGGAGGTCCATCACTTCCTAACTGTTACTTAAGAAGCAGCTCTGGCTTCACCGTGCCTCCATACCCAGGGCAGGAAGGGAAAGTGCTTCCTGCTCCACGTTCTGAGAGAGGTTTGAAACCATTATAAATTTAACAAGACAGAGTGCATGCAACTACTGCTGTACTGTATCCTACTGTACCAGGCCAGCCCACCACCAACCCCCACACTGAGTCCCTAACAAACCTCCCTGAAACTTTGCCGTGAGTGCTGTATTATAAAGCCTGCTTCATATTTGATGTCTATTTTGAACGCGGTGAAACAGATTATTTTTAAGTGCTTGCCGCGGACGGCACTTCCTTATGGAATAGGGGTGAAGCACGGAGAGGAATGTCAGTGTACGTTCACAGCCGGAGACAACGCCGAGGTGCTGTACGCTCAGAAGAACAGGCAGCAGCTGGGGAGAGAAGGTAATGAGTGTACAGATAAAATATAACATGAATATATAATGTAGCAACAGGATAGAATAGAATAGAACAGAATTCCTTTATTGTCGTTGTACAAGTCCAACAAGATTTGATATGCAACTCCCCAACAGATGCTTAAAAACAGATTAAAAAGAAATAAAAGAATAAAGTAAGATTTTGTGAGTCATACCAGGTCGCCAGTGTTGGTTTACTTGGTTAAGTAAAATTGCTTTCGCTAAACTGTAATTAGATTGCTAATTGCTTTACTTTTGAGCTACTTTATGATTTGTGAAAAAAGAGGAAATCACCATGCAAACACATCTAGCTTGATTATAGTGCAACCAACCTTAGCATGCCTCACATCGTTGGAAAAAGCAGATAAATCCCCCAAAACTGATTTGTTGATCCTCTACAACTTGTCTAACTGGACCACAATATGTATTGCCCCTCTGAACTGAGAGTGTTTGTTGTACTTCTCGGGGTGCAGAGCAGCCAATACTACACTATGTCATACTACAATATGACAGGAATGTTCTTTTGCAGCCAGAACTTTAACAAAATCAAACAGACCCCACTCCACTATTTCATGAGTAACAAACTTTATTTCTCATGAAATAGCGCCAATGATCCAGTGGATTCTAACAACAGCACGTACAAGTAACAAGTAGCAAGTAATAGATTTTTATCAGAAGAGTAAGTGTAATGTGATTAAGAAAATAAAAATGTACTCCCTTACATTACTGTAAGGTATTTTTTAATTAGAAAAAGTAATCTAATTAAAAAGTAATTATTGTTACAGTGCAATTATTGTTACTAACGCATTACAAAGGAATTAACAAAGTAATGCGTTAGTTCTAACACTGCAGGTCACACACACACACACACACACACACAGTTACGGTCCCACACCCTGCAACAACGCTTATTTTGTCCCAAGTACAAACAAGTCTAGACTTGAGTGCCAGGTGGGAAAAGATGGTATTCTAATTAGAAGTGAAGTGTAGAGCAATGAGTTTGTGTGTGTGTGTGTGTGTGTGTGTGTGTGTGTGTGTGTGTGTGTGTGTGTGTGTCTAATGTATAGGAGGAGGAGGGTTTGTTGCTGTAGGTCACCCTGGGTGCAGCTGATCTCAACAAAAGCACCAAGGTGTTGAATGAGTCACGGCTGAATACAGGTGGTTCACTGCACATATACACAGGTGGAAGGAAAAAGAACTCCTTGGACCACACACACACACACACACACACACACACTCACACTGTACAGTGCACACAGCACACAGATTGCACAGGTTTAAGAGAAACATCACAGCCGGAAACTTCCTGCATGTCAGCATTTCTGCTGCACACAGCACAGACCACACACACACACACACACACACACACACACACGCACACACACACGGGAACACCTGCTAAACCTGTAGCTAGCCTTTTGCTGTGGCAGCAGTAGTGAATTCATTCATTGGGATACCTATATGGGGGGTTCACTCTGCTTGTGGGAGACAGAGCAGGAGGAGGAAAAGGGGAGAGAGAGAGAGAGAGAGAAAGAAAGAGAGAGAGAGAGAGAGTTTTCTAGAGAGCATGGAGGATCATTAGAAAAAGATGAAAACCATGAGAGAAAGATGTAATAATTGAAGAGGGATCTCACTGCTGTAGTGTGAGAGCAGGTGTGAACTCCATGCCTGGGCCTGTTGGTTCGTCCTCCTTGACTGAACACCAGGATCACTGATAATGATCACACACACACACACACACACAAATGTACAAATGCAGACTACAGTACCGCAAAAAAGTATCGCGATATTATATTTTGGAGTACTGTGTCAATTCTCTAGCCCCCTGCAGCACAGTGCAATTAAGTTAAGTAAATGCATTGTGCTGATTCTGTTTTAATAAACCAGAATGGGAATTTGTAATTAAATTGTTCTGAGTCAGTTTGCGATTTATCACGTAACATGTTGTATATTTTATTAACCTACCCAAGCTTTATGCAGTAGGTTGTTTTAAAGGTCTACTAATGACTTTTCAGTCAATTCTGCAGGGTGTTGCAGAGCATCGTGATACAAACTGTATCGTGTTGAAGTCATTTCATTTCTCCGTCGTCTGACAGCGCAGAAAACAGTGTTCAACAATTACAACGTCGCGGTGTGAGGCTTTAAAACATGAAGCTGTGGCCCGGCTCCTGCAGTGAAGCCCATGTGTGGTGGCGAGGGCGAGTAGAGGAACGAGTGGCTGCAGCGCTACATACGTTGAAGAGCAGCGGCCCATGGAAATTGCCTGTTTCATAAGCATGTTTGGCCGCACAGAAATAACCGTTCCCCAATTTCCACCACATGCGTTCCATCAATAAATAACACTATTCTGAGCCATGACAATTCCATTATGAATATTTCACTGTATTATTTTTTAAACATTACAAACTGCTGAATAGTTAATGCCCTTCCAACTCAAACCGTGGCCTCGCGCAAAAAGCCATTTAACTTCCAAGCAACTTCTGCGGCAGAGATTGAAGTGGCAAGTGGCAAGAACGGTGTGTGTCTAGTTCCTGGTGCTGCAATCTTCATGCAACTGCCGTGTTTTGTTTACTCCCGAGATGTATGCACTTGTTAGGTGAAAGGGCGAGTAACAACCTGCTTTGTGGGTGGAAATTAAACTTTCATCGTCATTTTTTATGCTGTATTATGTCTGTGTGTGTTTGCATGTGTTTTCATGTGTCCTCTTGCGTCTTTGTGTGTGTCTTTGTGTTTCTGGGCATCATATTTATCATCAAAGAAAGACGGAGGCCTAACGCATCATCGAGACCACAAATCCCAACCTCAGAAAAGCCCCGAGCGTCTCTTCTGTGCTTCACTTGAGAGCAATGGCCCCATGTAGTGCAGCTTCTCCATGCCTCATATCTCATGCCTTACATGTTGCCGTGTCCTATACATCATGTCAGAGCACAGAACAGGGCTGAACATATGACCTCCTATCTGCTCTGTGATATACGGAGCCATAACGGGGCCATGATCTCTCTCTCACCATGACATAATGTAGACAAACAGCTGTGCTGGGGGCTAAAGTCCATACATTTAACAAATATCACAGTGGGACAGATACCACTGTCGTGTTCGTATTTACCCTCCGATAAGAGAGGGACGGTGAAAATCTGGAAACACTGAAAGGACAAAGTCATAAATTCACTTCATGATCCGTTTTGTAAGGTCTCTATTATGCACTGAAACACACATTTCATTGCACAAGCCTTTGACTCATCACATTTCAAAAGGTCTAAAGTCAATCTACCTGTCATAGTACAATTTTAGCATAATTGGAAATTTTGCTCATTTCTTACATTCCCTTAAGTGTTTTTTTTTTCCATCAGATCATTTTCCACAATGTGTGTTTTCCTCCTCCTCAAATGATGTCTAAATATTATGAGCTACTCCCAACATAGACGGAGACCCTTTAAAAGCTGTAACTGTGTGAAATCAAGTCTTCATTTCCTTTTAATTTTATGGGCTGTGGTTGGTGGACGTGTCTTTTTTTCCAGTTTCTATGTTGGCTTGAATGGGAAGTGAACAACAGAGGGCGAGTCCTAACATAGCCACAGAGAACATTAACTATTGACTAAATGTTTGATTTTTGCAGAGGAAAAGCAGGAATTGTAAACGCAGCAGAAAAGAAACTTAAAGGTGCACTACATGAAATTGCAGAGGGTCGATTCAAGTGAGGATCCTTTAGATTCAACTGACAACAATATGGAATAAGCATGTGATTTATCAGTGAGTCGGGCTGACGCTGAGAACCACGTAGATGCAACCATCAAATCGTGTGCTCCTTCCACATTTTTTGTCATTTGATTCTAAATGGTCCCCACTTAAATGGACATTTTGGTTAATTCTGCATAGTCTACCTAAGATTTACCTTTTTTTTTCTCTTTACAATCAGAAAGCAAGATTAAAAGCAAACGTAAAAGTTGATAGCCTAATATTAGCATTCTGATGCAGTTTTGTAAAATGTGATTTTTGGCTTCTCATTCAAGGATTACCTTAACCAGCTAAATTAGCCTTGAGCTTTTTTTTTCTGTGTGATTTGGAGCAAATGGGCCACACAGGTATAAAAAAAGCAGACTTAAAAATTAATTTTAACAGAGTTGTATGCATTTAAAACAGTCAGAAATACCACGATAGGGATGGAAAATGTAAAAAAAACCACTCAAATGATGTCCTTTCATATTTAGCATCTCAGTGCACTGATAGCTCTTAAATTTGCTTATGTTGTAGTTCCACCATAATACCATTAACTGTACGGTGTCCGGTCACCCACTTTTCTCCTACGCTTTCAATCTCCAACAAATGGTGTTTAGCAGTCCGTTCCTCAGTCTATTTATATCCCGGCAACTCTAATAAGATCACCGCAAAACACACATTAAGACAGAGAGACTGAGGAGGCAGTTTTCTGAAGAGCTCAGCAGCGAGGAGCGGCGTGGTGTGAGGTGTATATGACAGAAGGACCTTGGCACTTCACTGCGTGTCCTTGTCAGTTACTCTTACCTTTCCTCACCATCAACATTGCTGCCAACTCTCACATCAATGAGGTAATCAAATAAGGCCCGGTGCGAATCAGTAAATCTGACAACTGGATTTACCCAGGACCCATGTGCACGGGTGCGCCTCAAACACAGTGACACAAGGCCCTCAGACATTGGGTCAGTATGTATAAACTAAGACTGTCGTTTGTAATGACATTAGAGAACAAGCACACCGCACATTATATATGTTCTGCATTGCATGATGAGAAGTTCAAATCCTTAATATCTGTTATTTATGGCTAGTGAATCTGCACCAGCTAGCTGCAAAACTGAAACAGAAACAAAAAATACTCAAAATGAAAAACCCACAGTGGTTAAAAAAAGCACAACCCAAGCTACATTACGGTTTCAAGAAGAAATTCAATTGGATTAATGATGATGGAGCACTTCATTGTTGTAATTACAAAGCAGATGCACGGTGTGTCAGAGAAATTTGATGAACCTGCATGTTCCTCAGTCATTTTAAGGCTATTCACCACACAAGCTGCCAGACAGTGTAATTTCACCTATGATATCGCTGTAAAACATTTCTCTCCACCGCTCCGCTAGAGGGACAGGAAAGCAATGCATGGCATATTTGTCTTGTGCAGAACTTTTCTCTCTCATCAACAGGCCGTCTGTCTGGGACGTAATGTGATGACTTTCCATTTTTCCTGATCCAGGAATTTCGCCGGCGGCCCGGGCTCAGCTTTGCTGTCAATGCTCATTCTATTACAAAGCCTCAGATCTGAGATATTTTGCGTCTGCTTACATTGATCCACAGTCGTCACACATCCCTATTAAAACTCTATTCTCACTGCTCAAAAAGATCGCTGATTTGGTTAGCGGAAAATGCATGAACCCCTCAGCTGTCGCAACCTCTTTGTCAGAGTCGACAGAATCTAGAGTTACGGCGGAGATATTAGAAGACCTTTTCTTGCTGCCGTAGTGAGTTGGAGGGCACTGGGAGGACGTCTGGCCCCCATCAACAGGACTTTGGCACAGAAAAGACCAGTCCTGTTCAGTCTAAAAGGATCAGATTTTACTGACAGGTCACTTTGGAGTTGGTCTAGGGGAGCCAATGTTGCCCTCGCAGGGAAAAGTGATACAGCGGAGGAGGAGGAAAAGGAAATAAAGTGCACCACAAACAGATAAAAGGAAGATAAGGAGCCAGGCCACCTCAAAGGCTGCAGAGGATTAGACTGTTGGTGACTTGGCTTAGATGTCGAACAAACCTCTCAGCAATCTCCAGTCTGGTTCGTATGGACCGCCGCTGGTGCTCAAATACACAACACTGCATTCAATAAATGACACATCCGAGTTCACATACTGTATAGGTGAGCATGAAGACCAGTTCAAAGGTAGTTGAACGGTGGACTGGACCTACTCTACTCTGATTCTCCTCTCGAGTTTTTGATAGAGACAGGAACACAGACGGGCGAATGCCGAATCCCCCGAGGAGACAGATCAACCAATTACAGGAGTTGATTAGGAAGACTAAATGTCATTGAAAACAAGATGCCAATAAAGCTTACCACAATACAATGAGTATAAAGCAGATTAAAACCAAAGAACAAACTCAGACTAATAAGGGATAAGTGAAAATCCACTCAAATCCATGGCTCCAAAAGTGTATGCTATCTAGAACATGATCCCGCCAACACTTGACCTATCATGCCATATGATGCAATGCACGGGGAAACCATCACCATCGCGAGCTCGGAGCCTTTGTCCGCTCTGAGAACTTCTAGAAACCATCCTCTGACAACTTCAATTTACCTGCAGAGCCATTCATATGCTCTGACATCTCACAAATGATTGCTTTTCCCCACAGCGTATCCATCACCGTTCTACGCCAGTGATGTAGGAGAGGGCTCGCCACTTCATAATGACGGGGCCTGAACGGCGCACAGGTGATGGTGGCGTTCCCCCCTCCACTATATCAATGGCGGGGTTTAAATACATCTCTCACCTTACACTCACACTTCCCACTGAGCTGTGAAGGTACTCTGGCAAAAATTTGACTCTTTGCTTCATTGATCTTCAGCGTTTAACAAAGACTCCACTCCCTGTCAGCCTATCATGTGATTCTCAACAGCGGGAGTGGCGAGACACTATTCACCTTTCCTTTTTTGAGCTCCCTCTCTCTCTCTCTCTCTCTCCACTCCTTTGCCTCCCCAAAAAAAGCTACCTTCTCTGTCTCCCCTGACAAAACTAAACGCCTACCTGCTCTTTCCCCTCCACTCCAACGCTAAATTTAGCTCTCTTAATATACGCAGAGTGAAGATGGTTGTTCGCTGGTATTCCACCTTTAAAGAAATACTCACTCAATTCCTGCCATTCATTGTTCTTTCATCTCACTTCAGTGTCAGTGGGCTATACACAGGACTTCAATTCAGATGAACCACTTAACCCCCCCCCATTTAATTCACTAAATGAATGAAAATTCAACTGAATGGAAAATTCCACCCCAAAAACACATTGACAATGCTTAAACACAGGAATTGCTGACTTGCATTGTGTGTTCTGGTGCTGTTTTGTTGTTTTAGGGTGCAATTCCGTTTTTCCACAGTTGCAGTGGGGAGAAAAAGGGGAGCTCACCCTCTTTTATGCTGGATTTCTATCTGTATGTTTGTTTAACATCACTACAAATCGGTGAAAGTATTATTTCTAGGGGTTGACAGCTAATATTTTTGTTTTAGATTGATTTTCTTTCTATTAAATGCCATTGTAGCTGTGCTAACAATATCACTCAGTAAGTTAACTTATAGCTCGTTAGCAAAACAGCAGGAGTTAAATGTAAATTGCCAGTCCAAGGTTTTAAAAAGTTTTATCGGGTTTTTAGGCCGGGATTTCCCTTTAACGTCCAAATCAGTATGTACAGAGTATTGTAGTATCCCTCATGCTGAGTGGTTGAATGAATAGTTGCTTGCACTCCTTGCACACAGTGTGTAGGTTACATCAGAAAGATGAATAGCATGCGGAGGTCCAGCAAACAGGCCAATACTGTAATGTTAGATTCTGTTTTGCTCAGTACATAGGAAAGCCTGCACCAAATGACTAAGTGGTCATCAATTACATTGCACACAAAGAGAAACACTAGAAAGGACGGATGGTTTCGATTTGTTTCTCTGTTATGCCACAAACATCCCGACATCAGAGATGAATAGACTCAATGGTATAGACCACAAAGTATAAATATATTGGGCAACTGTTTGTTTGAGGTGAATAAAAGAGCTGAAGAGCTTTAGCAACTTAAATTTATTTAATCAAAGCAGGCAGAGGTATTCTGGTAATCATATGTATTTGGAACTTTTCTTTTCTTCTGCTGCATTCAAGCTCCAGTAGAAAAATCACAGTACTGAGAAAATGTTTAGGGAGGGAAAAAATCTATTGTTCCAGGTGGCTCTTTTCCCCTGAGCTCTTTTATACTTCAAACATTAATAAAAGTGATCAGTCAGCACACTGGTCATAAATCATGTAAAAAAAACCTCCATCAATTAGTCATGAAACACATTAAAAAAATACTGTGCTGGCCAGGCCCATTGAGGGAGCCGGTGAGGAATGGAGGGTATGATGGAGAGAAGGAGCAACACGTTAAGTTGAGGTCTGAGAGGGTGTCAAAGAGGATAATTACTCAGCAAAAAGGGATTTCACTTTCACACAGCTTAATCCAGGGGCCCTGGCTGTTGCCAGAGCAAGGTATTGTAAAACACCTTGGACAGACCTCTGTCTTTTTTTTCTCTCTCTCTCAACCATCCAATGTGTTAAGACGCACACATGCACACTGCAACACGGTCTTAGCATGGCGAGGTAGCCACAGGCTCGGGAACCATCATTAAAGCAGCACTATACTGTATAAACCCTTGCATGAATAATGGTGCAGCAGGGAAAAACATCCATTTCACTGAGGAGTTTTTCACAAAAGCATTCTGTTTATCCCTAAAGTATAGCCACTGTGGCCGAGCCTACGTTCGCTAAACCATCTTAACTATATGCCCCACTTTTACCCACCTCCTTTCTTCTTTCAGCTCCTGCATGGCTGCAGGACACGCAGCGGAGCTACGGCGAGCAGCCACAGTCTTATTCCCAGGTGACCCCCTATACATGGGGTCCTAACTGTTGGATATTATAGCATTCCACACGTGCCTTACAGATCCATCCAATATCAACTAATTGCTTTTGGAGGACGACATTTTCCGAACAAAGCAGGACATGTTTGGGACAGGACTAATAATGGGAGTGAAGGAACAGTGTTGGCCGAGTCAGGTGACAAACTTCCCATTGTCAGCGCCTACAAAAGAGATAAGGCGTTCATTTGTCACACGCGCATCCCACGCCTCCTTGCTGCTTTTCTCTCCCTGATTTCAAAAGACCTTAATTTGTTGATGTACATTGGTGTGATGGGCTTCCAACATTAGTTTTAAGCTTTCATACAACTTTGAAAGACTCTCCTCCCAGTAAGCATTAAGAAACGTCTGTGTGAGTGAGGCCAGTTCTATTGAGAGGCTCACAAAAGGCAGCCATGATGTTTGGCCTTGGAACCGGTGGATCGTGACTGTTCTGCCATGTGAGCGTGTCTGTTGACGTGACTTCATTTAACCGGCCATTATCAGAGAGCATTTCTTCTCTCACACGTTAGGTAAGATGACAAGGCGTGACCACCGACTAACTCAGGTTTGCCCGCTTGTTAGGGCGCTCTGAGTCAGTGTAATTGTCATATGTGTGTATTCTTATGTCAGTTTGTGTAAAAACACGAGGACAGTGTGTGTGTATTGAGCTTGTTAAAGAATGAGCTGTCAACTTGAATGAACCAAGCAGCCAACACCACACGGAGTTTACTTTTTACACAGGAATGTCCCTGTGGTCGTTGGGTGGCAGGTCAGGGTCCTGACATATCACATACATGAAGAGGCAGAGGCGACAAAAGAGGCTGCTGCCCACTTATCTATGCATTCCATATGTGTGTGTGTACTTGTGTGTGTGTGTTGTGTCAGCAAACAGCAAAAACAGAAGAGCATCATTGAGATAAAAGCGAAGGCCATAAAACAGTAATACTGTATTGCAAAGCACAGAACAGAACAGAATATAATAGAACAGAATAGAATAGAATAAAATACAGTCTGGTATCACTGTAGAGCCAGAAGGCATGGATCTATCCACTGGGCTTCATTATTTCCTCTCCACAGGTTCATATTTTATGCAGGACAAATAATAAAAAATAAACTCCGGAAGCATTGCATACATAATGAAATCACCCCCCTCTTTCTGCCACGCTCCTGTATAAAAGATACTTGGGAGACCACACACATATATAAACACATGCACGCACGCGCACACACACACACACACACACACACACACACACACACACACACACTACAAAGTGTGACCTTCAAGTTTGATCATCTGCAATGCAGTGATTAGTTTTATTGGTGTGGAAGCAGATTGCATCAATAAGATTTTTCGCCTGCTCATATGAAGCTCACATCATCTCCCTGTGCTTCTTTCATATCCAGCAGAGTGTCAATTCATCAATCAGACTCACAGCACAAACTGATAATGCCCTGGGCTTTTTGGATACTGCATGTGTTCCAGTGATTTGACATGGGACAATCCCACATACGCACACATTTCACCTGTGAGGTCTGGCATACCTAAAAATATTTAATATTTTTTTACAGCTAAAAATGTAGATACAGCTGCCACTTAACAAAGAGCAACAAGTATAACAACGGTTTCATTAACCTCATCCAGAAGTTTACTGAGCTCTCTGACTTACCACGCGCTGTCTCAACCTTCAACGCCTTGCATAAGCGTCGCTCCATGATCTTAGCAAACGATTTTGTCTCCATAGCTGGCTGAAAAAGGCCTGTTGGATCTATCAGCCTAATGTTTCCCAAATCGCTAAAAACAGAGACTAAATATAGAATATAAATGTACGTACATATATAATATTTAGTGATGTCGTTTAGGTATTCACACCCGTGGCCTGATGTCCCGCACATCTCAACGCGGCCTTTTAACCCATTCACAAGTACACAAACACACGCTCGCTCTCTCACCCTCTCGCACACACACACACACACACACACACACACACACCTCGCCTGTCGCCCAACCCTCAAACATGCAGATAACAAAACCCCGCAGATAGCACTGACACTTTCTCTATTGGCTGGAGATAGCCTACCAGAAATGTCAAGCATCGTTATGTCACAGCTAAGTGGTGCTGGTGAATTGGCAGCTTATAAACTGTCTGTATGACATGTGACAGCAAGTGAGATTGTGCCTTGGGACAGCAGCAAGCACTTCCTGAGCGAGGTCCACGGGCGGCTGCTGGATGTTGCTTTGTATGGAATTGTCTGAGCTCCCACTCTGGTGCTGGAGCCGTCTGGGCCCAGACATGTTGTACCTGAGTGCCTTAATATCTACAGCCTGTTGTGTTTAGCTGGAAACAACTGGCCTTTTCTGCTCAAGCCCTCACCACTACACAC
>OMLF01052853.1:7541-20040 GCA_900302615.1 Holocentrus rufus
TGAGTGAGAGAGGGAGTCATCCATGCAGAAAGATGTGTGTGTGTGTGTGTGTGTGTGTGTGGGTCTATGTGTGTCTGTGGGTATGTTTGCATGTCTGTGCACAAATGAATGCTTTTGTGTGGTTGTGTGCGTGTGTGTGTGTGTGTGTGTGTGTCACAAGGCATGTACGAATGCACACTGAAGTCTGTGTGTATCTGCATGTGTAAAAGCTTGTATATGTATGTGTGTGTGTGTGTGTGTGTGTGTGTGTGTGTGTGGATAAATGAATGTGATTGTGTTTATTTGCTGGCTGTGTGTAGGACACAGGAAGCCTTGGGGGCCCGGGCTCTTGCTGTTTGTTATGGAGTGAGGAGGAAGCTGTGAGTGTGTGTGTGTGTGTGTGTGTGTGTGTGTGTGTGTGTGTGTGTGTGTGTGTGTGTGAGAGAGAGAGAGAGAGAGAGAGAGAGAGAGAGAGAGATGGAAGCAGTGGAAGTTATAGCCATCTCTGTCGTCTATAACTGCTGGGCATGGGGCCAAATCACAGTGCAAACACACACAAGCGCACACACACACACACACACACACACATTTACAGTCACAAATGGTAACACTTTATTTGAAACATATAGCACGCTGATTTATAGCGGTCTAATGATCCACTCAGGCCTGATCGTCCCGTCTTTCAGCTCTCAGAACATTTTTGTCTTAAATTACATGAAACCTGAATTCTGCATCAACTTAACAGGCAGGACCGTCAAAATAAAAGTCACCTGTTTTATCCATTTTAATGTAAAAGAAAGAGAACAGCACATGCTTCTCACACACCTCTGTATTGTTGGTGACAGGCGAGCAGGAGACTCACTGAGTTGCCTTAAAGTCATGCAAGTAAACCCCTGATATACATCCAGAGACCAAAATGTTTGTTCCCTTAATGAAGCATTTGAAAAGACAACTAACAGACAATGAGACTTTTAAATGGAGGACAAAATAGAGATGCTGCACAGCCCCAAATGGAGCGTATCCACAGGAGAGCGAGTGCTTTTTCTGAAGTGAAAGGACGTCCTTTAACTTCCTCCACACGCAGCACAGCCTGAGGAAGCCGAAGCTTCGTGGCCACTGGGAACTTCTTTACAGCGCTCGCTTCTTTTTCTCATTTCATTTCTGCTGCATGTTTCAGTCAGCGCCGAGAGATTAGCGTGTTTTACCACTGACAGTTGAGCTGCACTATTAAAGGCACTATTACAGCATGATTTTGTTTGAGTGGTTACATTTAAAGATACTCCATGTTCAAAAATCTTTTCTTTTTTTGCAGGCAGTAAACGCATCACAACTGGGCTTCGTTTTGATTGGCTCCCCTCCATTAATATCGCAAACCATAGTATATATATGAAGGCAAAATCACGACAACCGGCAACCAACCCAAGTGTAAAGTCCAGGTGCATTCTGGGTAATTTTTTGCAACATTCCTTTTCAGTTACTGCAATATGTAAGTGCTGCACAGCTATGGAATGAACACAGTTATATCTAAAAGCATGAGGACACTCATGTATGCTTTTTCATTATAACAGCTATAATGTTATAAATCATTAAAAAAACAACAAAAAAAAAAGCAAAATTATTTCTTGCAGAATTTATCATCCAAAAAAAGAAAATCAGTGCACTCTCCATACAGGTTTTAGTTTCAAGCGGTCACAGGTCTTAACAATGCTGCAAAAATACTTTGAGGCCTCTTCCTGCTTTATTTTACTGATTCATGATCCTGTTCAACTTTAGCAAAAGATCATCATGCAGCAGCAGCAGCAGCCACGGCCCGTTTGTCCACATGAATCTGTTTAGCACCAGCACCTAAACATGAGGTGCATGGTGGACCGGGGCTGGAAGGTGACCAACCGAGGAAGCCAACCGCCTGCCAACTGCTCTCTGTATTTATTTCTGTTATATTGTAGCCATTTATCTCATAGAGGTGGAACATGCAGAGTCAACCCAAAGAGGTTTGGTGTCTTGTTGATGGAAACACATGCATGACTGTTGCCAGGATCAAACTTCTGCAGGACGGACTTTGGAATTACTAATCAATGAGGACTGATGTCGACTACATAACACATTTATGTTCATCATATCTGTGTATATTTTTAATTTCATAAATATTTTGCAGTAATTTCCTCTTTGCCTCAGTAAGTCTTGCCTCTATTGTTTTCCACATATGAAAGATGGTGTAATCTATACTTTTCTCCATACATCACGTTGCACATTCCACTGAACTTGCAGAAACTGCTGATTGCAAATGTTTATGTAAACCCATACTTGCTATATTCTTGTTTACATCCTCTTGTTTTTCTTGCTCCCTCTATTGCTTAAAATTTCCCCACACGTTTCATTTTATCACATCTTGTCTGTACATTCTTGTCTTCTTTCCCATGTTTTCTGTCCCTTTCAATACCTTATCCCATTGGCAGGCCTTCAGCAACAGAGGAATGTAGCCTAAACAGAGCTGAGCTGAACCTCTTGAGGATCGCTCAAATCGCTCAGAAATGCACCAAAATGAGTTACGCTGTCATGTTCAGTCTTTCCCTTTTACAGTTTCGCCTTGCCTGTTTTGCAACATGTTGTGAAAAAAAAAGAAAAAAAAAAAAGTTCTCCCTCCCTACCCGCTCTGTTTCTCTCCCCTCCTCCTTCTCCTCCCCTCTTGCCTCCTGAGGTTTTGCTGCAGTTTCCTTAAGTAATTTGACAGTTTCACCACATCCAGTTTGGTTTCTGGCCGGTGTCTTGGCCGGGAGCGCCGACAGAGCTTTTTCTGGAGCCTTCTTATTCTTCTTCTACCCCCTGCTACAGCTCAACTGTGTGGTTTCATCTCTGAGGGCCTCCAAAGCACATGGCTGTCCTCCCACAGAGAGAGAGAGAGGGGGAGAGAAAGAGAGGAAAGTTAAAGCAAAAGAGAAAAAAAAGAGGGAGAGAAAGTGAGACAGAAAGAGGAACAGAGACAGAAAAAAGAGAGAGAACGCAGGAGAGATGACCACACTGACGGATGTTTGAGCTCCAGGCGAACGGGCCAGGGAGAAAAGTGAAGGCCTCCCTCCTTCCCCTCCACTTCCTCCCTTCATCTCTCTCTCCTTCGGCCCAGGACACAAACACCAAACAGGCACAGGCTCTGACCAGAAGATGGAGAAACGTTTCATTTAGCAATTTGTCCTTGTGTTCTCTGACCTTCCCTAACCTAACCTAACCCTATCTTTTTCCACCTCACCGCTGGACCCGAGACAGAAAACACTCCCTGTAGTTAGCAGCTGAAGGCTTTCATTGCAAAGCGCTATACATCCATTTTTAGAAAAAAAAAAAAATTGGAAGAGGTCAAGGAGAAATGCAAACAACATCGCCCTCAAGATGGACATTTTTTATGGACTCAGAATCGTTTTGATAATGTTCATTAAGTTCACTTTTGTATCTGTTATCATTTTGTAGTAATAAGTGCTACATTTTGGTGGATGTGAGGAAAAACTATGGTAAGTTTTCCTTCCTTGATGAATTCCCTCCAGTATGGGTGTTGAATTTCAGAGCAAAATGTTAAATCTAGAAAGAAGCCCTCCCCTTTTTTGGTTCTGAGGGACTAAGAACAAAAACTGATGTATAGAGTCGATATTCTAGATTGTTTAAAAACTTTACGATAAGAAACTCCAATGTAGCTGCACTGGAAATATCTTGATGTGACAATACTTCATCTACGTCTACGATCGACAATTTGCCAGCAGAAAGTGTACAGAAAAGGCAAAATGTACAAATGAATCCTTCAGCTAAAAGACAACGCAGCAGGAGAAGCATCTCACAGGCCATCAGCTGGCCCATAAAGACGAGCACCACCGGCATTTCAGGTTTTTAACAAGGACCTAGTGAAAATCCTACAGTCACATGAACACACGCAGAAACTTGCCCTTCTGGAAAGTGGTTGTTGTTGGTTGTCTTATATTTTTATGGGCTGGATGGAGTGAGAGTTCTGTCATCGTCATGGAGACGGAAACTGCAGCCCAACTGACTTCTTGGGTTGAAAGTGATATTAGTAGCTTTTGTAAAAAGATCCATTGGCTATAAAACATTAAATATGTAATTGATAAATAAATCTAAATTAATGGATTGGTTTGGGGAGAAACTGTATGACTCATCACGGAGGGATGACCAAAAACTTTTAACTCCTGGGGGAAAATTATGGCAACACTTGAGGTCAAATTTTGCTAGCAAAACAGAGACGTATGGGACAGGTGAGCCCATTATGTCCTTTTATTGCCCTAATAATTTAGACGTGATTAGCTACTGATTATTGGATACTGGATCCATCTTTCCTGAACTAAGAAGCGTCCAGTTGGTTACCATGGAGACGACAGTTTGTGCCACAGATTGCACCCAACACTTCGCTTAAACATAAACGCATCTGTATCGACACCTTTCAACACAGCCTTTACTCGGTAACCAGCTGCCTGGTTACCACAAGCGTCGGCATAGCAACCAGTTCCATTTCAACAAAGGGCGGCCGGAACAGGATCTTAACCAGCCAGTTTGTTTGGCTGGAAGTGCTCATTGTTTAAGTAATGAATCGTTAAAATGCAGATTTATTAACGCAAGTGATAATGAGACGTGGGTGAGCTGCGATGATGCTGTGGAAAACGTTATACATTTTGAGAAAAAAACTGGAGGTTTATAGAAAGGCTCACAACATGATGGAAATATCCTATGTGCTTTATGTGAACGGCAGCTAGCGCTTACAGTAGATGCGTGGTTTAATTTCAACGGAAAAGGCGGGGGTTTGTCATTTGTGTTGTAGAGCGAGCGCCTCCCATCACGTCATTGTTTTGTTTAATGACTGGTTTTGTAAAAGCCCATGGCATGGAAAGTAATACATAAATACTAATAACACCCTGAAGAAAAACTACGCATGAATAGGCCTACTTTGTTTACAGGGGTTAAATGCAACTAGGACTGATACGTTATGATTAATAATAATAATATATGAGGTATATGTTATTATTATGGTTTTCAGTGGTTTTCATGTCATTCTCAGTGTCTTAGTATTTAAAATTTTCTTTCTTTTTTTGGTGCAGCACAGGAGCAAGAAAAATGGGCGAGAGAGAGAGAGAGAGAGAGGGAGAGGGGGGGAGAGAGGGGGAGGGGGGGTGGAGTTGAGTAATTTACACCAGGAAGTAATTATGTCAATTCTAGGCCGGGTCGTCTAGTTTACAGTCCGCCCATAAACCCAGTGTGATGTCTGGCTTGTAATAAACATTATTTATTCTTTGTTCATTTGTTTATTAATGAATTTACTGCCATTCATCTCTCATGTTTCCATATTCAACTTTAAAAGACGGCTTAAAAAAAATGCAGTTATAATACCAAACTGTACGAACCTCCATCAGCCAAAAAAGGAGCTCTATTTCTGGACGCCAGACCAAAGAAAAATGGTTTGTTAAGGTAATTATTTTTACGAAACAAACACGAGTCCTTGATGTGGGTTTGTTGCATGTGGTTTGATATGTTTTGTGTTTGTGCTGCGCTGCGATGTGTGTAAAAGGGCAACGCTGAGGTTTCAAAGTAGGTATCAAGCGGATTTTAAAGGCCGCTGGGAGAAAGGAACGGCAAACTTAAAAAGTCCAAATCAGACGAGGCTGTGTTGAAGCTTCGCCTCGCTGCCTGTTTACATGCACACCGCCGTCTTGTTATCAGCTGGGACATTTGAAGCTTTTTGAAACATGACATCACGTGCACGTTGATTTTATCCCAATAAGATCACTTCCTGTTGGTTTTCATGGTTCAGTGTCATTGAAAATATTTAGACCTGCCTGTTTATTCGTGCACCATATACAGAAATGTTTGTTTACAGGAAGAAAAAAAAACCCTCTAATCCTTATTAAAACCTCCAAACCCGTCATTATTTTCATCAAATTCAGGTCACGCCAAAGCCTCGGCCCTGCGTTGACATCTGTACGTTAACCTTTCCTTTATTTTCAAGTCATTTCATAATATCTCAGCTGTCACAACATCTGCGAACCACCCCGGGGTCCCAAACCACCAGTTGAAAAACAGTGAGGGGAGCCCAGCGAGAGTCCGGAGAGGCTCAGGTTTATCCTCAGCTTGTTTTCAACTGTCAGGGAGGCAGGATTCCTCAATGACATGTTGTATCCCATCCTAACTGTAACATCCTCCCCACAGGGTAAATAAAAGCTCAGAGCTAGTGTGTGTGTGCGTGCGTGTGTGTGTGTGTGTGTGTGTGATCAGAGAGAGATACAGGATCTGTCCTCTTCACAGAAAAGAGCCTGCAGTGACGTACACACATATCTATTCTGTGAATGAGAGGGAGAAGGAAAGAGAGAAATTTCCATGTGCGTGAATGTGTGTGAGTGTGGGTATGTGTGTGTGTGTGCGGGTGTGTGTGTGTGTGTGTGCATGCAGCAGATAGCCTCTGTGTTTATTTAGTTTGAGGTGACAGCAGGAAGGAAGGCAGGTTAACGAGCTGCCGGCTCCAGGCACCCAGGCACATGGTGATTACGCAACCCCAGCCAACTCCTCCTTCCCTCACACACACACACACACGCACACACACACGTATGGATAATGCACTCACCTGGGTGAGGAACCAGACGCACTCACAAGCATGCGAGCACATTCACAAACTCTTACAGCGACTCAACAGGATTTACACCCTGCAGGACTTACATAACACAACAAAACGCTTTATTGTTTACACCGCCTGCCACACATGATCACTCAAAAGGCTTTTAACAGTAAAAAGACACATAAAATTCCCTTTCTAAACAGGGCTGAACAATTAATAGAGATATTGTTGAAACTGCAACATAACAAAGTGCAATATTCAAATTGGACGAATTTGAATTTTATGAGGTCAAATATTTGACAAAAATATCATTAGAAATTAAGTATTGTGTTGCTGCAGAGATGCTTTAACCTGCAGATTGTATTTTTTGGTGCACAAATCCCAACAAAAATCACATCATCATCTTCATTTTTTTCAGTGAAAATGAAAGTTAAGATGCAAAAATTAGCATTCCCACCATAAGTTATATTATAATATATCTATCAAAATAACTGTGGTCTGATTTTTCTTGTAGCATATTGTTCAATCCTACTTCTACTTCTACTTCTACTACTACTTCTACTTCTACTACTTCTACTTCTACTTCTACTACTACTAAGTCTCATTTGATTCAGTCATACTAAGAACGTGAGCTCATACAATGCTCCTACAGTCCTGCTATACGTTCTATAATGCTTTAATTACATTTATACTGAATAGAGCACTCCTCTGTATGTGCATATCCATTTCATGAGTCAGTCTACCATATCTGAACATATTCATATACAAACTACTGTATTGGCAAACTTCTTACAAAAATATTCCAGTCATTTTTAAGTCGGTTAACATTTACATTCCTGAGTGATTGAGTCTGTGTAAATAGAGCCGACAAACTTAAGCATGGCTGGCATTTCAGAGGCCTGGACAAATGCACATGCTGGCAAGCGTGCGTACACACACACACACACACACACACACACACACTCACAAAGATCTCTACCAGGTGCAGCGTCTGCTATTGTATTTTGTGCTGTGTTGAAACATCCAGGCTGTGATTTACAGACCTGACGGCACAACAGAGAGCGGGGAAGAAGGAGAGACAGTGAGAGAGAGACGAGGTGGTGGAAAGAAAGAAATATTTATACATAAATGTGTGACTTTTATATTGATTATTGTTTAAGCTGCGAAAAAAAATCTCCATCCAGTCATTTAGTCTCATTATTCAGTGTAAAAATCTAACAATAGAAAAAATCTGCTAGTGGGATGAGATAATCCCACTTGTTTCCTCTTTTACCAGAACTTTCTTGAATCAAGTGTCATTTTCTTGATACTAGTGGGCTGATCTGCCTTATTCTGCCTTGTTTCAACATATTTAAACTTTTTCTCAGAAAAATTCCTGAGACAAGTGAAACTGCACAGGAAACAAGTGGGAATCTCTCATCCCACTGGCAGATTTTTCCACTTGATATCAGAAAAAACAAGATTTAAACATCAAATATGACAGTAAATAACTTTTTTTTTTGCAGTGTATTATAAAGATTCCCTTTAGCTGACACTTTGACAACCAGGGCTCCAAGACAACAGGCCAACATGTACATTCAAATTCAGAAAAACACATTAAAATAAGCCAAAATGTTTTTGGCTACAAACTCAGCGGGATTCGACATGGCATTTAAAGTAAGTGAAAGTATGATTTAAGCATGTGATATATGTGTGTTTTTGTTGTGTGTGTGCGCACATGACAGTGATGGTCAGCCAAGCAGAAAAGACCCCCCACATCAGCCATTAACACACCGTCACCTCTGACCTCACCAGTGTCATGGAATGGCACTTTAATGGGGGCCAGACTCCGCCATCGTGTGTATATGTGTTTGTATGCGCGTGTGCCCTCATGCGCGTTTGCATGTGTGTGTATCCGTGTGTGTATGGGAGAGAGAGAGAGAGAGAGAGAGAGAGAGAGTATATGAGTACAAAGAAAAACCCACTCCAGAAAGTGGAGGAAGTTTACACAGCCGACTTTGGAGTGCTCCAGGAGCTGCTCTATTTATAAAGACAGCAAACCCTCACTAAAGCGTGTGTGTGTGTGTGTGTGTGTGTTAGTGCGTGCGTGCATGTGCATGTACACAAGCGCATGTTTTCATATGCTATATGTGCGTGCTGTGTGTGAGCGAGTGCATGGCCGCGTGCATATGCATGTGTGACTTCATCTGTGCGTGCAAGCTTGTGCGTGTGTGTGTGCGTGCGTGTGTGTGTGTATGTGTGTGTTAAAATTAATAAATACGCACAATTGAAGGCTTCCTGTTATTTGGCGGTGAGGCCAGAGGAAGTTATTTTGTGGTACACTGATAATTTTGGTCAGAACACCAGGCTATAAATACTGTCAGCACTACGCACTCCATCCCTCCTTCCTCTCCATCCCTCCATCCCTCCCTGTTCTCTTCCCTGAAATGAAAAACTGGTGTGCTGGAGGAAAACAAGAGCAAAATAAGCATGCAGAGAGTTGTTTTTAGATTTTTTACAACGTCCCTCTCTCTCCAATCCGCTCTGGCGTCAGGTTCATTGTGAGGAAAAGGCTTTGTGTGGTAGCATGCACATAAATAAATCTCACACACGAGTGCACGTATGCAAACACAAGTTCATTCATACATGCAACCATATGTGTGGGTATATGTGTCCTCATGTTTGTATTATTGCACTTTTGAGGACTTTTAATTATTATTTCATAACTTTAACGCTCACGTGGAAAAAGCATCGCACTGCTCAAGTAGACGTATTGTCTCTTTATTGATATTTCACTTCAGTCAAAGTAAAGGTTCTGGTGTAAAAATCCACTTAAGCAATAGAAAAAAGTAGCTCATTTAAAATGTACTCAGACTAAAAGTTGTTAGCTAAGTTAAAACTACAATCTTTTAATTGGAAAAATTAGAAATGATGAAATAAAATGCACAAATTAAAGTTGGATTATTCTTTTCTTTATCGTTCACTGTGAATGAAAACACATTTTACAGTGGTCCGGTTTCTGCTGAGAACCACAAAATCTGTAATCTGTAAAATGTAGGGAAGTAGGCTACAACACTAAAGTAAAAATGTACTTACGCAAAAGTAAAATTATTGAGTAAATGTTATCAGATGCTTCTACTCTTGACCACTGCATGTCGAGTTTTAACCTTACACCCAAATCCTTCTCCTTTGTTACCTTAGCCTGAGGTTAAACCTAAACCTAATCCTAATTCTAATCTTAACCCTAAACCAAAATTCTAATCCTTAAATAGTCCCTTAAAGAAGAGAGAATCTGCAAAATGTCTTCAGCAAAATGTATTCTGTACTTATAAGGGCTTTGGGTCTTCATAAGTATAGAAATACCAGAGCACACACACACACCACACACAAAACAGGGACATGCACTTACACACACACACACACACACACAAGCTGGTACGCACGCTGCTACGCATGCACACACACTCGCAGTAATATGGCACTGAAAAACGCATGTGGTCACTGCATGAGGCCTGCCGGGAAATTCTTTCAAGGGCATGTTAATATTCCAGATGCTTTTGCATATAAACAAGCCTCCAAATCGCAGAGCGGAAATTCGATTTGAGCGCGGTTCTGCATGGTGATACTGCGATGTTTATCTCGCCTGCCTATCTCTGTAGCCGGATGGCTGAGTGGCCACTTAGTGTTTACCTATGATAAGGGCTCTCTGTTTGACTACCAGTTAGGCTGCAGTCAACAGAGAGGCCACAGTGGGGAACGTAGCTTTATGAAACCTAATTGTTGCTCTTGGTGGTTCACTTGAGAAGGGCAGATACCTCTACACATAAACCAAACCTGGATCAAATAGTTTTGGCTGATTTTTTTTTTTTTTCATGGTTTATTTTAGCGTTCTTTGATTTGGAGCTTGTCAACACAAGTCCCAGAGAGTTTAGAGGACTAGAAGTCATGTTTTTCCCCTGTAACTGAGAGCTTACCTGACTGCATTTAACTCCTCATGCAGTTCACTCCACCAGTCTGGTTCTCTGCAATGCACATGCATATAAACAAAAGGGGGAATACATGATAAGTACACAGATATATAAAAGTAAGTGCCCCCTATTGCTTTTCATGCATACATGCATGCAAGCTCAAGCACATGACACACAAATAGCCTCCCTACTGTTCGTCTGTCTCTCTCCCAGCCACTGTGGGACCCAGACAGACGCAGAGAGTCAAAGCTGCTAGCTAAAACAACAGAGAGTGGAGAAGGGGAGGAGGAGGCAAGAAGGAGAAAAGAGAGGTCTGAGGAGGAGAGAGGAGGAGCAGAGGAGAGTGGGAGGAGAGGAGCAGGAGAAGAAGTGCAAAAGGGGTTACTTTCACTTTCAACTATATGGCAGTTTTGGGAGTTTGGTGCGTTAGCCGCCTTATTTAATATGTGACAAGAGGATGGCACCAAAGTCGTCTCTATGATTCAGACAGATCTGTCCAACGTGCATGGAGCCTTTTTCCTGGGAGAGATCCACCTCACATTGGGTGTTCAGAAATGTAAAAAAGAGATAAAATTAATATCGGTCATGGAAACCATGAAAACAGACATTTATTTATATGATAATGTCACAATAGTGGGTAAATTAAGCACACATGGACTACCTAATAACACATTTAGAGACTGCACCCCCTATACTTGAGGTATATAGGATAATAACCTTGAGGTAATGTTTTTTCCGATGTTGCTAAATGACCGTTTTGGAAATGAACTCTTCAACTCAAAGGCTAAGGGTTAGGAATTTTGAAAAAAAAGGGAATATGACCCATAGTTAGAGCTCATGGCAGCGTCACCACACAGCATTTTACTGCCATGCTTTATGTAGGTTGTTAGCCTGGATGGCCTTTCATAATTAAGGACAAAACAAACACAGCTTAGAGTTTAGAGCAAAAAAACTGCTCAAAGCTGCAGACACCAGCCAGATTTGGCCCTCCACAAAATCCCTCTTGGACCTCTAAAAACAAAAAAACAAACAAAACAAAAAAATGTGGACAGTGCATGAAGGACTTCTGTTTTCCATTTTGCATTTTTGAACACATTATATGCATAGAAACACACACAGTGCTCATGCATGTAACAGTAGTATGCATATATACTTGTACAACACACACAGTATATGCAGACATGCAGGCAGAAAACAGTTTAACAAATCCTGTATAACAACTGTTACAAGAGTCATATTTTACAGGGGAAGTTTCATCCAAACAGTCTGATTGGTCAAAGAAATGTTTCAATAATCATGATGATTGCTGGGAAACAAAACTCCATGTGTGTTACTGGTTGCTATGCCAACTCAAGTGGCAGCCGGTTGGTGATATTTGTTTTTTTTATCCCATTATTTTGTTGTTTTTCTTATGAACTTGGAAGAGAACTTTCTTTTTAATGCACATGCATTGTTAGCCAGTGTATTAAAGTCTTATCACCCCTGAGGACATTCTTTATTGAGATTATGAGGCCGCTAACAATGCGCCTTCTGTCTGTCACAAGGCTGTTCAAGGGTGATATTGCTTTGTTAAAAGATACCATCATCAACTTTCAACTAATCAATATTAATCACCAATCACACTCCATGTTACATTTTCTGCAGCCCTTTGGGTGCGTAAAGATCATATTGTTGATATTTGTAAAAAGGATATTTATAGCAGACAACCGCTCGCTGCACGATCTCAGCATCATTCCTTTCAATCAACCCTGGTTTGTCCCAGGACTTTTTCCCCCGGCAACATCGGAACTCTCTGTTTACCCATCCCATAATAAGGCTCGTTCAGCTGAGGACATCTTGATTAGGTCTGCTAAACGTCTGGTTCTCATTTGGCACGGAGGATGGGACAGAGACGGAGGAGAGGGGGAAGGAAAGAGGGGGAGACAGAGGGAAGGACAGAACGAGAGAGACGAGGGAGGGAGGAGAGGTGCAGAGACGG
>OMLF01052854.1:0-12294 GCA_900302615.1 Holocentrus rufus
TCTCTCTCTCTCTCTCTCTCTCTCTCTCTCTCTCTCTCACTCACTCACACACACACACACACACTCTCACACACTCACTCACTCTCCCTCCCACACACCTGCATTCCTGGTGTGTATTGGGCAGTGGATTCATAAACTATTCATCTATTCATCATGTCGGACCTGGACACCCTCATTGTGACTTTCCAGACCCAGCTTTCAGATGTCATGGAGACAGTTGTAAAGACTGCCATGTATGAAGTCACCAGGTTGGTGGAGGATGGCTTCATCGAGGAGGTTCGGCGCAGGAGCCAAGAAGTGGAGTCACTGAGGACACAGCTGCAGTGGGCAGAGAGGAAATTAAGTGATCAAAGTGAGAAAGAGGGGGGAAAGAGGGGCAGGTGTGTTGACTGTGGCAAGGATGATGTGGAATTATCCGCTGATGTGACCGAAGAGAGGTCTAAAGAAAAACAGTACGGTAAGAACAAAAAAGTTCAGTAACAAGGTTTATCGCCTAATTGGTTTTCCTGCTTCACAGATTCCAGTTATTTCTGTATTGTCTCTTAGGTATCTGTGTATGCAGTGCTCTCTCCTGCCAGCAATGCACCTAAAAATATTAAGTTTTATATATATTAATTAATTTTGAATAAACCAAGCAAAATATGGCTCAGACAAAATATGAGCTCAGACATCATGATACTGTTTTGTCATTGTTGTTTTCAGATATTTTAAGTCGGTGTAACTTGAAAGAAGAGGATGACTCTGTGGAAAGCTGGACAAAAAGCTGCAGACACGAAGTTATATCAGAGTCGACGCAGGAGGCTGACAACCCCACACTCATTCTCAGCCCTACAAGGGAATTACAGGTGCGTGACATGTTGATATATAGTTATCTCAGCGCAGAGGACCTGCACAAGACTAGAACTGAATTTCACATAATCACAAGTGAGATGTTCAAGGAAACATGGTCAGTTGTCATATGTTGTCTGTCCTATTCAGGCTGTAGAAGATGACGTGAGATCAGCTGTGGATGTGAAGGAAGAAGAAGTAGATAAGCCATCTTGTTCTGCTGTGCATGATGGTGAGTATTCTGATGCTCTCACCGTGTGATCCAAATAGGGCTGGGTGAAATATCAATATTATATCAATGCTGTGATAAGAGATTACATATTAGGATTTTGGATTTTGTAATATCATGATATGGCATAAGTGTTGTCTTTCCCTGGTTTTAAAGGCTCCATTTCTGAACTTATTAGACTGTTCTAAGAGCTCCGTAGTCTTTGCCTGCTTGGTCATCATATCCACATCTTAAATATTGCATATATCATCATAATATCGAGGTCTTTGGTTAATACTATTTGCCCATATTTCCCAATCCTAGATACCAGGTGCATTCGTTTCTGGAACACATTAATTCATTGTGTGAAGCAGTCTCTTTACCATAACATCACCACATTATCTGTTTGTGACAGTAAATAATTTTTCTCAGTTGAAAAAGATAGTTTCAAGTCATGAAAGTGCTGCATAATTAATATGAAACCTGTTTCTATTAATTTCACAGGTGAAGCAGCATCTGAAAGCCACAGCTCCAGTGAGATGACTGATGTACAGTCAAAACAGACACAACAAAACAGTGAGGAGTTACTGAGGAATGCCATGAAGCAAGACCCACAGAGGAGCTCCACTTCATATGTCTTTCCTGAACACAAAGCGAACTCACACGCAGTGACAGATCCCTCTCACGTCTCGCCTTTGGAGGTGGACTCCAAATGGGCTGGTCTGTCTCGAAAAAAACCTGGATTACTCCAGAACCACTCACTTGGTACTGACAAGGACTGTGAAAGATCCAAAACCAGAGGCTCATTAAAGCGCATGGACCACAAGCTGGCGGATCCAGCCCCAGCAGAAGAAGCTCATGCCAACCCACAACTAGTTAGGGATCAGATTTCATCCTCAGGGTTGCCTAAAGCAAGGCTGCAAATTATCGATGTGGGGAGTGTAGTGATCAAGCAGGAGGTGATTGTGGATTCTGATGGGGATGAGGAAGAGGAGGGGGTGGAAGAGAAAAAGATGAAAAGGTCCGGTATGGCATCCTTCTCATGTTCAGTAAACCAGCAGCGGGTGAGATCAGAAGCACTCAAGCAGAACCATATTTCCTCTAAACCCACTGCGCAGGAAATTATGAAACTACACTCCAAAGTGGCTACAAGTCTCACATTACAAGCCGCTGTACAACACATCCGCCGACCGATGAAAAAGCCGCCTCACCCGCTCTCAAACAGCGCCAGTGCCGCACCTTCCACGGCCCACTCCCGGGTTGCAAACCTACAAACCCTCAACAGAATCCCCTCCACATCCAAAGCCGCCGCTCCTCCCCCCGCCCCGCTCTCGGTCCAGCGGGCTCACCTTGGCGACAAGCAAGCCTCGGCGCTCACCCGAACCAGCGCCCCGTGGGTCACTATCAAATCCCACCACAACCCCCACGCAGTCCCGCACCCGCACCCCCACCCGGGCTCTCACCCTCAGCCCGGCCCGAGACACCTGCTGCGCTGTGGCCAGTGTGGGAAGTGCTTTCCCCACCCCAGCAACCTGAAGGCCCACCTGCAGACCCACACGGGGGAGCGGCCCTTCTGCTGCTCCATCTGTGGGCGCAGCTTCACCAAGCTGAGCAACCTGAAGGCCCACCGCCGCGTCCACACCGGGGAAAGGCCGTACTGCTGCTTGGCCTGTGGCAAGCGCTTCACGCAGAAATGCAACCTGAAACGCCACCAGAGGATCCACCTGGACGTATGATGACGCAGAGACAGTGTTGATGCGGTGTGTGTGTGTGTGTGTGTGTGTGTTTGTTTTCAGATTAGGTTGCAAAGATGTTTCCTTTGCATTGTAGCACTGTTGATGTGATGCATCATAACGGCAGAGCCACATGGGATGCAATTTGGTGAGCGACTGATTGGCCCTAAATTTGTTCTCTGTGTGAAGCGATCAAATCACTGCACAGAGAATGCTGGGATAGCTTGCCAGGCGAGCTGGCAGATGATGAAAGGGGAAGGGCAGGCCAAAAGTAGAAATTCATTCAACTTTATGCAAACACACACAGTATTCACTATGCGACAACCGGTAGCCGTTCGCTGAACTCAGGACATTTGTTTGCCCACCTTTTTGTTGTGCTGCTCCTGAAGTGCCAAGATGTCTTTTGAAGAAAGATTAATAAGTAGTTTCCTCTTTTCCAATATTGCATAACCCATCTCTCTCCATGTACAGACAAACGGAAAAAAAGAAATGCAGCCTTGAAGAAAGTTGCAGAGAGTTTGGATGCTTTTAGTACATAGCTGGCTAGTAGAACAAAGCCAGTGATTCCAATCAGCAAGGCAATATGTTTCCCTCAACTTTCCACAAAGGTTTTTGCTGAGTCCTGAGTAACATCACATGTCATCCCCGCCGACACGCCCAGAAGTGAGAATACACCGCGTCCTGTGTGGCTACGCCGTAAGACTGCTTCCTGTATACTTGTGTATTGAAGTGAGTATTCCAAGATACTGTGTGCACTCCTGAATGATGAACATTTAATCGAGTAACTTATGAAGGGTTTTGGTTTTGTGGACAAGTTCCACCAGGAAAAGGACAGTCCGTCAATGTATAATGCACGGAAAAAGGGAATTGTGACTTTTGGTCAGTAAAAGACTATCTATTCTGTGAATATTCCCCTTTTTCTGTAATGTGAATTACAATCTGCCTCTGAGAACAAGAGCACTTAAATTAGATCACGGACCAGATTACACGACCATATTACTCACCAAAGGTCACAAAATCTAATGTCAATTGCAAGGATTTTTGTTTTTACTTGAATTGAAGGTGTGTGGGGCATTTTTTTTATTGTTTGAGCGAAATTCATCCCCCTTGGGACCATGGAGCCCATTCAAAAGTCACAATAAACATTTAGAAATGCCTGGCTGTTAGTTTGCATAGGAGGGTTTTTCCCCCCTGAAATTCTGGAAACTATGTTGGAGAAACAGGGTTTTGATCTGACTGCACTGAGATGAATTTCATGCAATAAGCTTCATATTAGCACATGTTATCTAAGTTTCATTACAAGTCATGGGGCTGCATTTATAGACAGGATTAATAGTCAAATTATGATTTGGCAGAAATCCTCATCTACATTACTTCCATACCTTGAACTTGAGATAAGATTCTGTTAGGTCTTGACTTTGTTGTGCACTACCCTGCAATAGCTCAATTGCAATAGCAAAATAATCAAAGTTCCATTGTGAATTTTTACACATATTGTCAGTGGTCTTACAAAATGGCTCTGTTGTATTAGCCCTTAGACCTCAATGCAACTGTCTTGGATGGAGCCATTGTGAATGTATCAACATTTTATTGTAACAAAGTTTTTGGAACATGCAATGTTCCACCGTTACATAAATTATTTGTTCTGATTTATAAAGGAATGAGCTTTCAACCATGTCACGGTAATGTATATGTGTCAGGAGTAATAAATTAATTTGTATCTTAACGGATGACAATGATAAGCTGATCATCTACAGCACTGTATGTATTGGTTAAGTTAAAAAAAGTCATACCAAAAGCCTTGTCCTCCTTTTTTCTTCTTTGCTTTTAGTTCAACTAACAGCGAGCAATATCACCCAGGAGCAAGGCTGTACATCCAATTAACCTGTCAGTTTTAAAATAACACTGTAATATATTAATTGGCCACTTGGTGCCAGCCTTACACCTCACTATGTATGCCTGCTGCCTGGAGGAGATGGGTAGATTACAAGTCCACTTGGCTCGCCACTAATGTAAAGGAAAGGAGGAGGAATACTATCAAAGAAAATCACTCCATTATTATTGTCTCAGTTCATGGCTACATGTGTCTGTAGACATTAAGTGGCTCTCTGGCTGTGTGTGCATGTGTGTGTGTGTAGGTGTGCATATGCCTCTGCATGTGCTACACATGTACAGAATTAAGCCTGGTGTGTTGGTATCTAGTTAAACTCAGAGCAGCCCTGTGCAGGTGGTACTACTGATAACATTTTAATCTTATTTTCAAGGTGAGGAAAAAGAGCCAGCGGAGGCTGAACTCTGTGCGTGTGGGTGTGTTAGTGTGCTGCTGAGAGAATGTGGATTTCAGTACTGTTTCTCTTCGAGATGATATCTTTTTTTTTTCTTTTTCTTTTTGATGTTTCAATCCAGTAACAAGAGGAGTTATCTGTGAAGAGCGATGGAGAAATATCTGCTTAGTTGAATCTGTAGAGGGCAGAAATGGTGGTTCATATAAACCTAAGTGCCTATATATTAGCCAACATATAGCCTGGTGGTGTGCGTTATGAGGTGACTGAGCATCTGTTGCCGTGGCAGCAGATCAGGACCATAGAGCGCCGGCCAGACCTAACGTGCATGTGCATGCCTGTGTATGTGTGTGTGTGTCTGTGTGTGTGTGTATTGGAATGTATGCTCATGTGACTGCTCGTTTATATGTTCTCCTTCCTTAGTAATTCTCTCTCTCCCTTCTTCTCACTAATTGGGCGACTGTGGTGTAATCGGTACTGCTGCAGATGTAAGCAACACCCCACAAAACACTCATTTCCCCAGTCCTCTGCTTTCTAGCCTCTTCATTTGCTCGCTGTGCTTGTTCTCTGTCCAAACTCTCCTCCTGGCCCTTATGTGTGCTGGGAGAGTGGTAAATGTTTGGCTTATCCGTTCGTAATATCTACAGGCTGCCTGCACCTGAGCTCTTGTTGAATTTTGAATTGGCAAAAATAACTAAATAGTTACTGGAACAAGTCATAAAAAGAGAGATTTAAAAGGCAGGGGTGTAACACTTCATCTTTTTCACGGTTTGTACCTCCGTTTTTAGTTCTTAGTTGTATCACGGTGCAGAAAAGCTGAACTGACTCATAATTCAAGCTCTTTCTTTTTTTATTTCAGCGTAAACCAAGAATTCAACACAAAGCGAATGGTACTCATGCCAGTGTTCTGTAAAGCTTGTGCAATGTAGCATCAGAAAGTCTTTGTAGGCGGCTTGTGGAAAATTGTTATTTGGCCTAATATTATTATTCAAAAGTGGTGGATGTTCTGCATTACAAATTTGTTCACTGCAATTTTGCATCGTGATGAGAAACAACTTCATGGGCAAGAACTGTGGTGAGAAAAAAGGTGTGACCAAGGATGCTATACTGAGACCCCCAGGAATGTATTTAGGCAATCAGAAGAAAGTGGCCACATCAGGATTTGAGAGATGATACAATCACTATAAGACTGCTGGTTTGAGGTCCAGCATGTGTCCATCAGCAGCCCAATCAAAGTGTACTTGGCAAGACATTGAACCCCTACCTTCTCCTGAGTAGTCAAAAGCTATCAGCTAAATGCCTAAAATGTAGGCTAATGCACGTTAAGTGTCCTACATGCACAAACCTCCAGTGGGTTACAGTATCGGGAGGTGTTTTAGCATTGTGTTCAATGCTAAAACAAGCATTCAAGCGCTGTGTATTTAGTCACTTAACTGCTTTTCATTACAGAGATCTTTAACACCTCCCCAAACTGGGAAGAGAAAAAGGAAAATGAGCAAACAAGCAGGAAAGAAAGAGAGAAGACCCAGAAGGTGTCAAAGGAGACGACAAACCCCTCAGAGAATAAGTATCTCCACACATTTTATTTCAAATTCCTGAGCAGCATATACAGCATCATCAACCTCTTTATCTCTTCTTCAAATTTCCACTTTTACAGAGCAATCAGTCAGCAATCCTGACTGAACATGGAAAAAAGAAGCATCTACCTACATTCGTTGATAGCTATTGGTGCATCTTTGCAAGGCATTCTAATAAGTCAGTGCTGCACAGGCTCTGTGGCGGATTATGCCCAATCTTGCGAGGCTGGTGTGTCTTATTCATAACGTCTTCATGTTTCATAAACAGCAGCAGCTCAGGCAAAAGAAATTGAACTTTGACATTCCAACTTTAATACCCATATGTTGCGGATCCACTCCATCCATTAAAAGGATGTACACCGTCACCTTGTTTTCGTTACGGGAGAAGTGTGTTTATGAAGTAGGTGCAGCTTCAAGGGTCTCCTCGGGCATCCTTTTTGCTTTCCCCGTCTTTCTTCAAAGAAACTGAAAACAGGTTGCCGGGCCAAGTTTTCCTCCCATAGGCCACACGGGTGCACAAATACATGAGTCACGTACACAATGTATTCAAGGCACTGTAAGAGTTAGGTAAGTTGTCGCTCTTATTACCTTGACACATAAAAGCACTTTTGTTCCATGTTCTGACAGGGATGGAGAGTGGCCACTTGACATTGGAAGTTATTATGAGAATGTTTTTTTTCCCCCTATTTCTCTCTCTCTCTCTCTCTCTCTCTCTGCACACGCAGTCAAGCAGACCAGCGGGAATTGCACTATGTTGTTGTCAATGGACAGTCACGCACATCCTCCATCGTTTGTGTGTGTGTGTGTGTGTGTGTGTGTAATAATAGCTGTGTTGGACTCTTTCCCCTGCCAATCTCACAGTTTGACGCTTGTTTGTCCTTCAAGTCTGGCAAGAGGGCTCTGAATCACACATCCTGTCAGAGGGTATGTGTTTGTGTGTGTGTGGGTGCATATGCATTGGTAGACAAAATAACAGAAACAGTTAAAAAAAAAAACAAAAAAGGTGACACTAGACGAATGTCAAGAACATAATGAGTAGAGCCATCCGTTGCCTTCAGAGAAGCTCCAGTCCTGAACTCTGTGTGTATTTCTAGTAAGTTCTTTGAAGGATGAAGGAAGTAGAAATCTATTTTGCATCGGGGCTCGATGATGTTTAGACCTGATGGTTCGAGAGACTGTGGAAGGACTTCATTTTGATGTTCATGAAAGCATTCTGTAATTTGTTTAGCGGTGTGCGTGGAGCCATTATCATCATGGAATATGGGAACGCCATGGTGGTGCACCTGGTCCTACAAAATAGCTTCATATGTTTTGGCTGTGAGACAACTATCAGACCTTATGACTCCCATTAGGTGTGTGCTTGTATTACAGGTCCATATGTGTAACAGGTGGTAACAGACATCGGGAGTTAAAGTTATTCCTTCAAAATGTAAATTTGGCTGGATGTAGAACAAGTGACTCATCAGACTATATTTCATCGCTCATGCGTTCAGGGTTTTGTGCTTCACAGATTTTTTGCGCTGGCTTCAGATATAAACGGTTTCTGGATGCCAGCCGTGCCGTACACACCTCCTTTGTGAATTCAATTCATTATGTCCATTTTCTGTTGAGATCGCCAAAGAGGCGGTGAGAGAGCTCTGTGCTCGCTTTTGTTTTGAAGCCATTAGAAACTACCATTACTTGACTTTACACGGCGCTTCTGTGACCATCGGTTCTCTTCGCCCGATGCACTTTGCACATGTTTGGCGTATCTCGTCATGGTTTTCGAGACTCTTCCCCCCGCCATATAATAAGAATAGTAATTTTGTAATCAGCGTTGCTGGACTTTGGGCACCAACTCCTCTGAGCTGACTCATGTTGCTTTGAAAACTCACACATCAAAGCGCTGATTGTCAGTGTTTGTCAGCGCTCATTGGCATTCAACCTCATATAACTTGGCTGTGTCACTGCCTTTGTAATTGCGATCCAGTCGCTTCAAAGTTCCTCTTTCATGTGCTGTTTTTGTTATTTTGTCCACCAGTTCTCTATATCGCGTCCGATCTCTTGATCTCTCTTGCCTTTTCTCTCTTCCTTCATCTCTACACTCCCCCATGTTTCTTCCAACTCATTCTTTCTCTCCCCTCCTCTTCCTCTTTTTCTCCTCTTTTCCTCTCTGCCCCTCTCTCCATCCGCGCCTGGTTCGCCTCCTCCCACACCACATCGTGTCTCTGTAAATCTTTGGTGTAAACAGCAATTATCGCGGCATGGGGTGGCTCAACATGTTGATCAACCTGCAATGCATTTGCCACTGGGTTGCACATGCGCGCACACACGCACGCATGCACACACACACACACACACACTCCCCGTGGTGCAGCAATGCCATCCAGGCCTAGAAGTACCATGTTGAGTTGGCAGCAACAGCACTGCCGGGATCTTGAACGTTGAAAAGTCCCATTTTAACTCGTCATAGCCCCTTCATTTAGCTGTAGGCACATACCCACCCACACTCCCACAACACAGCGGCTCCTGTCGGCGTTGTCATCACGCAGTGGTTTTACTGTTCTTTTTATCTACTTTCCCTGTCTCCTTGTCAAAAATCTGAAAATGTCAGTTGTGTGTCTGCATTTATGTGGCGCCCAGCGACTGTTAATATATTTACACTCACAGACTATGGACTTTTTGCCTCTGGATAATCCCGTCTTTCTCTCTTTTGTTTGTGGAGGAGGGATTGGGTGCATATGTGTGCATGCGAGTTCAGCATCTCTGCACATCCACTCAAGTTTGTAATTCAAACACCATAAAAGTTTCCTGCTGCTTCATTCCCCTTTTTTGGTTTTATTGGTATTCTAGCGAACCTGTCTGCCCGTCTCACTCTGGCTTGCTAACGTACGGTGCCACACATCAAAAACCCGACTGACATTAGAGGTTCAATCAGCCTGGAGATTGCTGCTGACTCCTCACGCCGCCGTTTGAAAATGTCGCCAGTGCTCCTCGAGCACCATGGGAGGAATATGCCGGCCCGCTCTCTAGAACAATCATTACTTTGAAGAGACCGGGGACGGGGTCATTAAATGTTTATACCACCAAAACCATAGATGATAAACATGGCCTTTAAGAGTCTGAGCAGATTGTTAAAGGAAAGGAGGGGAGAAAAGGAGGGGAAAGAGACAGAAAGGACAGGGCAGGGGCAGTGGTCAAGAAGAAAGCCGAGAACAGAACAAGGGAGATGACAGTTGTTTGTTGTTTACCTAATTGTTGCTGTGGAGTCCCAGGGATGCATTTCCAAGGATAGGTTTTCAGAATATTAAAGGAAAACTTCACTTGGAATACAAAAAGTACAATTTTCCCACTTACCCTAGTGTAATCTATCCATTCAGATAGTTTCTGTGTGATTTGGTGAAGTTTCCAATTTCAATTTCCTGTCTCCATACACCCTGATACAATGGGACTGGATGGTCAAATCAAGTTATGCTTTATTGATCCCCGCGTGGAAATTAGTCCTCTGCATCCTGGATTCTAGGAGCAGATGTGCAGCCACAGTTCGTTTGTAAAGCTCAAACCGTCCAAAAATGTACATGTGAAAAACAGCAACAGCTCTTTGAATAGTAATGACATGGATTAGTGTCATTTCAGCAGATGCCCAGGTATGGCAATTTGTCATGGGACAGCTGATTTTTGGTAAATCAGTTGTTCACCAGTCAATTTTGTCAATCTCCTGCTCTGCTTACATGGAACCACGAATACAGAAAGCATGTAGTAATAGACTGATCAGGGGGCCACCGTCACATTAAGTGAGCAGACTGGAGTATCCTAAGAAGAATAAAACCTGAGTCAAACTGCACTGTTATAAATACTTAACCATTGTAGACTTTACCTATCTCCCCGTCTCAGCCCTTTTTAAAAAATTTATTTTTTTCTTTTATTTCTGTCATTTGGAGGTATTTTCATTCATCCATATAACACTAGAATTTCGTAGAAACCAGGTTGTCAGCTCCATGTGGGGATGTGCCTGCTCTCTTTAACAGCACATCTCAGTGTGGACTATCGATGCTGTGCACGTCTGTATCTGCAGGTTACTTGCCTTGGAAATCAAATTGCTCAGGTGTTCATAAATATTTCACTTTTGGCCATAATGCGGTGGCATGGCGAGTACAATACGTTGCCATGCCGAAACAACGGCTATGACATGGATACCTGAGGATTAGCCACAGCCTTCGGGGGCAAAGAGTTTCACTGGGGACTACTTCTTGCCGAAGAACACCCACAAACTATCTGTCTGCCTCTAATTCATACTTACTGGGGGCGGATAAATACAGTTTGTCAGAAATAGTTCTGTTGTCCCCGAGAGAAACAATCTGCATTTCACTCGGGGTAAATGGGGGAAGAAAAAAAAATCTTTTTTTGTGTTTTGGGTGAACTGTTCCTTTAAGTAGCATCTTCTGTCATCGTATTATCTTGTCTCTTGTAATGGCAGAAAGTGACAAACTAAGGATTTCCTCGGAGGGATTTATTTGCCTCCAGTTCTTCAGTGCCAAAACCGGCTGTAATGTTCGTCTCTGTTCCCAGCAGCTCTTAGAGCTTTATTCTTGAGAAAAGTGTAACTGCCTGAGTCGAACGCTGCACAGGCTTCATGTGAAATGAGACTCACACTGACACTGACAGTGTAAACGCTGTGTGTTCCTGCTGTCAGTAGGTGTCAGTGTGGCTCCATGTTAAATATTACAGACCATCAGCCTCTCTCCACTGTTTGTTTACTGAGCTGTGTGTGTGTGTGTGTGTGTGTGTGTGTGAGAGAGAGAGAGAGAGAGAGAGAGAGAGGTGGCACACACACACACACAGTGTTGCATTGTCATTTAGAACAAACCTTGTCAACCTAAACTGACGTGACACAACACACACACACACACACACACACACACACACACACACACTCTCGAGCTCTGATTTCTGACGCTGCCGCTATCAAGCAGATGACATATTTTTCTTTACTCTGACTGCCTCTTCTCTTTCCCTCTTCTCTAACTTCTTGGTCTTTTTCTTCACTCCGGAGTGTTCTACCCTCTGGCCACACATGCACGCACGCGCACGCACACACACACGCACACACAAACACACACACACAAGCTCCATGGCAAAGCGAGGGAGGAGAGGCAAGACAAACTGGGATTGTGTCTGTGAGAGAGAGGAGAGGGATGATAGCTATGGTATGTGTTTCCCCTTGTCTCTCTTGGTAAAGTGAGCCACCCAGAGCTGGAGGACACACACACACACACACACACACACACACACACTCAAAGACACACAAAATGCCTCAGCCTTCTCTTGCTCAGGAGGGAATAGAGCAGACGGAAATCTAGTAATCCTGAATGAATCCCTACAAAGGGGCAACAAGCAGGCAGAGGGGCTGACGAAATGTCACACACACACACACACACACACACACACACACACACACACACTTTCCCATGTGCCTCTCTCTAAACGGATTGAAAGTATGGAGATTTTAATGTGGGAGTCTCTCCCACTATTTCTCCAGTATGTGTGTGTACACACTGCCATTTTTAACGTAGAAATTTGAGCATACATGTTTGCGCCATCTTGTGTGTGTGTGTGTGTGTGTGTGTATGTGTTCATTCACATGTGTGTGTTTATGTTATCAGTGTCAGCCAGAATGACTTAGCCTG
>OMLF01052856.1:0-19370 GCA_900302615.1 Holocentrus rufus
ATAAAGGTTGAATGAATGTTGTCTGGTTTCCTACTGCAGTCCAAACACATGCAGATCAGGTGACTTGAAGACTCTGTAGGTGTAGGTGTGTCTGTCTGTGTGTTAGCTCAGTGCATGCTGGGACAGACTCCGCCCCCCTGTGACTCAGAAAGGGAATAAGCAGGTACAGGAAATGGATGGACGGCCCATTCCTACAGTAGCTTCCTTCCTCCTTCCTCTTCTCCCGCTTATCCGGGGCCGGGTCGCGGGGGCAGCAGTCTGAGCAGGGACGCCCAAACTTCCCTCTCCCCGGACACTTCCTCCAGCTCCTACAGTAGCTATTTTTTAAAATCATCACACTTAGGGAGGCAAACTCCATGGCTGTGGAATTTAGCTATCTTACTGGCTAATTAGCTAGCAGCTAGCTAATGAAAGATGATCCCGGGAAGGTAGATTATACAAGGTAGAGTATACAAGTTGCCATTACTGCAGTTTCATCTCACTACTACATCTGCACTTTTTCCCTTTTGATACAACTTTGACAAACGAACAAGAGATCAAAGACAAGACAAGAAGAAGAAGACAAGAAGAAATCACAAAATGCAGGTGTTTGTTGATGGATAACGCTATGCTAGCAAAGACTCTGATTCTATCCAGGACCATCACACAGCACTTCACATGTATTCTACATCATGTAAGGAGCGGTCAAAGTTTTTCTCCCGAGGTCGACATCGTGATGAGTTTCTAACTAATATTTAAAAATAGAGTAGATGTACATCCACACAGTGTCTTCATCTGTTAATAGAAACCACTGTCTAATGTCATCAATCATAAAATCCATTCTGTCTGTTACTACGACTTCACCTCAGCATTGACAGCAGCATCAGAGGGTTAAACACATAAATCTGGATTCGTCTATAGACCAGATTTCAACAGCTAGCTCCAAAGTGTGAACCACATGTGGCGCTACATTCCCCTTGAATGTAATCATAAATATTTCAGTTCTGTTGGTTCATTTGTATCATGTGCCTCTTGCTACTCGACAGTAAGATGTAGCTGGACTGCTGAGTTTCCCACTGAGCGTGACGTACGGGCGCTGTGGGAGTTAAGATGTACTCTGTGATACGAAAACAAAAGAGAAGTCTTGTTGTAAAGGCCGATACTCCATCTGCAGAGGCTATACTTGTACGTCAATTGACCTTGTGCCAAACCTTGTGAAAAACTGTGCAATTAAAAAAGCCAGAAAGCAGATGGAAGCACACAAAGAAATCTGATCTTGACTTACAATGGATCGATATTTTCTTTGCAGTTCAGAGTCTATAAGTCCGCTTTAAATCACAAACTGTAAATATGAGAGATGCCTCGCTACTCAGTGTACTGTGTTAGAGTTTATGTGTTTACACTCACTTTCCTCGCCCCTCCATCTGCTGAACAGTGTGTGTGTGTGTGTGTGTGTGTGTTTGTGTGTGTGTATTCGGCTACTGAAAACAGGAGGCTGGTGTGAGCTCCATGGGGAAGTGAGCGAGGAAGCTGGAGGTCAGGGCACACAAGATGAATCTGCTCTGTTCAAAGGCCCTCTCCAGAGGGCAAAGAGAGAAATTGAGAGAATTTGATCGGTGTTTCTGACTCTGTTTGTGTGTGTGTGTGTGTGTGTGTGTGTGTGTGTGCATGTGTGTGTGAATGAGAGCGAGAAAAAGAGGGAGAAAGAGAGATTATGTGTTTATTTGTTTACACTGCCTCCAAGGTCCCATGGTCTCTTTGACCATCATTCCTTTTTATTTTTTCTTAAACTTCCTCAGTCTGTCTCCGTGACTCATCTGTAGTATACCTTTCCCATCTTTGCCCCCACTCTCTCTCTTGCTGCTTTTAACTATTTTCCTCCTCTCTTCACCTCCCTTGTCTTCTCCTCTCTCCTTGCCCTCTCCGTCCCCCAGCTAAAGTGTGTTTCTATTGATTGCATTGCCCTTTAAAAACAACCACTAGGCTGGGTCAAGACCCTGAGGTGCTCCTTAACCTGCAGCACAAGCTGCAGGCTACCTGTATCTCTCTCTACAGTATAATAGCAATGAACACACAGTGACACACACAAGCATGCACACACACACGGCTAAAATTGAGGTTTTTCAGTTCGCCTGCCAAAATCTCAACCAAGGCACTGCATTACCTCCAGAAGTTACAGTTGGAGACAGTTGGAGCAAACGCTGCAACTGTTTGAAATCAATTGATTTTGAGGGAATTTGACTGAATTATCCCTGACTCCCTGAGCTTTGTTAGTGGGAACTTTTTCAGAGCTGAAAAGAATAAAACCTCTTAAAAATCCATGTGCCTCCCCTTTATTTAAGTCCAGTTGGCACGCTATTATCTGAGGTGCGGGGAAATGCATTGTACCTTAAGCATTTTGAATTGCGGTGGCCAAATGAGTGTGTGTAATGGGGTTTCCAGTCAGAGAGTCAATATCCAGGCTGCCCTGCAATAATGAGATCAGTGTCTATGAGTACATCAAGACAAGTCAATAAAATACTATAGATATTAGCCTCATCAAGCTATAATTCTGTTTACTGCAGCCATCTGTCTGTAAGCAGGGCTTCTATCATTACTTTTCCTTTCACTGCTCTCTCTTTATATTACAGTTTGCCTTAAATGGGTTTTCCAAGGCCAATACCAATAGTTTCAGATTCAAGCTGATGATCTGTATTGGGCAGGATACTCAGAAAATGTAATATTACTCATTACTTATTGCTCATTTTAAAAAGTAATCACATTCTTTTGACGGTCACTCCGCAGGGAGAATCATCAGATATTTATATTACTCACTGACAAAAGACTGGTGCTGTTTCAATGCACCAAAACTAAGATCTACAACTCTATGAAATGATGGACACACTTCTTAAATGAATTCCCTTTACAGGATGAGAACAAAGTGGAGCTCCTGACCACATCAGAGCGAACACATGCCAACTGAACGCAGCCTGCAAAGGAACAGCCAAGAACCAGACAGACTAGACCGGACCACCGTGCACATTACACTGGCAAACAGACTAAAGAGCGGCCGGACAAAAGAAAACGAGCTCAAAGCAACTGGAATATTTCCATGAAAGTAATGAAAGTTAGGGTATCATTTGAATCCAGCATCTTTTGTTTTGCTTTGTAGCTACGTATGTTCTGTAACCTGCCAACATGAAACCAAACAGATCAGGAAAAAACAATGAAATGAGAGAGAGAAAAGGGCTAGGCGCAATTGTAATCAGTTACACTAGTAATGCATGCAATATTGTTAAAGGTGCGGCATGTAAGATTTCCACTGCACAAAATGACCATAATGCATCTGGGTGTTAGGGTCTGATCAATACCAATGACACAGTGATGACTTGGCCAGACACTGAGACTTCTCATTTCCGCTCCGACTGGCATCTTCAGCTGCTCAACCATCCAGTTTCTTTCTCAAAAAAAAAGCAAAAGGCCCCACAAAATAATTATTCCTCAGCATATTTGCATATTACTTCTTTGCGAGAAGTTTCTGTTCAACATCTGCTCCAATTATCTATGTTATTCCCCTCCATTCTGTGTTTACATGCACTTTTAATAATTTAATTTAATAGTTATTCCCCACATACTTACACATATCTAATTTCAGAGATGCTATGTAAAGAAGACACCTGATTTCCATTATCAGGTTAAGGGATTAAGAGAAATCCAGTTAACACGGCTGTATTTCTGCTGCAGAAACCTGATTACTGGGCCGTGGAAAGCCTTGGTCTGATTTCCGAAAGCCTCTTCAAATATCCACAAGTGCATGAAAACAGAGTGGATAAGGGACTTGGTGTGCGATGGCTGTTTGAGGTGCATGCACAGTCACTATGGGGCTGATCACATCTCAGTTTGCTGCAGAACTTGATGAATGCTATTCGTGGCATGTGAAAGTTTTCTCTCCACTTGTGCCTGTAAATGCTTTGAAAGCAACTCTTTCCCACCAGTCTGTATGTCACTCATCCACCAGAAGAATGGAGAGAACCAGACGGAAACATGGAAGAATGTGTCATGCAAATGTGCAACATCTTCAGCTGCAGCACCAGGGTTCAAGTTCAAGTTCAACTTTATTTATAGCGTTTTTGCTGAGTGTCAAAGGACTTTACAGGCCCAAAATGACACGTCCTGACCTGAATAGGAGGGCCCTAAAGGTGCATGGGGAACAAAAAAAAAACAGAAGAGGGAGAAAAATATTAGAAGAAAATAACTATTTTTTTGCCAGAGAATGCAAAATATTTTTTCTTCTATTTTTTCTTCTACCCATCATGTCCCTCCAGGGGTTCCGTACCTGAGCCCTCATGGCAGGCAAGGAAAAGCTTCCCCAGTAAAGTGTCTGGTATCGCTGTAATTCACAAGTGAAACGACACTAAGGACAACAGAGACCTCAGAACCTGCTCTGCACGCTCCATCTACGAGGCGAAATCATCGAACAGACACAGAGCTGCATGTATACTTGTGTTTTAGAGTTACCAGAGTATTGCACCACATGTTAACCAGTTATCTGATTCCATGCCTTAACCTGATTACTCATGTGACGTTATTGTTTATTCAGCGTTGCAATCCCTCAGTCGCTCGATAAAAGTCACAAACCATGTAATCCATCTTCAAATCTGATCATTTTCATGCCAAAAACTGTTCAGTGTGGATTTGTATTCTTGTCAGGATTGAAAAGCCTCTGAAACAGCATTTATACTTAATAAATGATCAATATCAATATATCAGCTCGGCGTAGCTCTGTTCTCTATCTTCCCCTCCCAGGTTAAATGAACTCAGAGTCTCTTTCCATTTCTCTCCTTCTTGTTCTCTCTCTCTACTGGCCTCCACACTGCGCTCATATGGAGTCTTGTCATCAGTATGTTGCTCCATCTTCTGTGCCAGGAGTCCTTTCAATAGCATCTCACACACTCACTCACACACACACACTCACACACCCCTCAGGTCCAGAGACATTTTTAAAAACCAGTGGGGAGAGATGAAAGAGCAGCTGTGTGTCATATAATTATCACCTTAATTATCACCTTGGAAACTCGCCCATAGACCGGCAGGCGAGGAAAGTGGACACTTATACGCTGGAGCTGTGAGAGGTATGAACAGATTTTTCTACCTCTTGTGTTTCTGTTCTTGTATGTGTGTGTGTGTGTGTATGCATATTTAACCAGGAAAGATGCAGATCAAAGCGGAGGCAGAAAGCTATAAAATTTGTCAAAAAACTGATTGACAGGATACTTGGACTTCCTGGATGGTGAACAATCAAAATGAAGTCCTTCCTGTCAGCTTTAAAGGATTTAAATCCTGCGAGGGGAAGTGATGTGCCTGGCGAGCTCGGTTTTGCCGAGGGAAAGAGAAATCAAATATTGATGAGCATACATCTAAATCCTAACACAATCCAATTACAAGAGTGTGTAGTAAGCAACTACAGCACACTGCCTGTTGAAAACCGTGCAATTCAATCCAATCCAACTGGCAACTATGTATTTTTAACTACAGAATGAGTTTCCAACGGGCTTCAGGGTGAACGAATCAGAATATAATAACCTGAAATGTCAGTTGTCAGTCAAAAAACAAACAAACAAAAACATCGTGAGGTTTTCTTGGGTTCACACACATCAGGACCAGGACTGGGTGTGAAGTCCTGCTCCAATAGAGCAGAAAAGTGTGTGTGTGCATCTCCTGAAACTCTCTTTTAAACTATTTTTGGAGATTTGTGGTTTGCTATCAACTCCTGGATTATGTGCTGTAATGAAATCTTAAAATAAAAATATTGTTCAAAGCAAAAAGTGTCACAGGGAGTGCATCAGGGTATCAGTAAAACTCCCTGGGTGCTCATGGGCGGGAAAAAAAAACTTTAGATAAAAAACAAGGAAAACTGACAAATAGCACAAGAGTCCAGGTCCAGGTGCAGATATAAAATAAAAGCTTTTATGTCTCTCTGCCTTTAAAAAAAGGCATTTCTTTTATAACCCACATAACTCTCAGCTGTCTGTGAGCCGGATTCTTCAGCTCCTCATCATAGCAGAACAATTTTCCTTTGTTTTTATGTAAAGAAATATATTTGTTCTGATCTTTCTCAAAATGCTTATTTTTATCTTAACATTTTTCATCACTGGCACAATGATGAACTATAGACTACAAATCCAATAAACCCTCCTCCTCTCAGTCCTGTTATCATAATACAACTGTTTGCTCACTTGCAAGTTAATTCAGCTTTTAATCATGAACCTTGGAGATATCCTCTGTTTTACAAGGCTGACGTGAGGCGTTGGAGAAGTTGAAGAAAAAGTAAAACATTTGCAGATTTTTCATCACATCACAGGTGAATCCAGGAGCGACTCAGCTTGAAACATAATCGATCACAAGTTACGGTAGACTGTGTCCAAAACCCAGTTTTGATTTAAGATTTTGTTCATCAGACTTTTATTTTGAAACAGCTGGCCAAGAGATGCTTTACTACAATATTAAACGGGTAACAGGGAGAGTCTGGGAGTCAAAGGTTTATGTAAACAGCTTAACCTGAATAAAACCCACGTCGCACTGTAGCCAACAGCCAAGTGAGTCTGTGCATGTGAATGTGATCATTAATATACAGGAGGCTCTCAGCTGATGGGAAACAGGTGCATAGGTGCTGGTCTCATTGTTGATACTTAATGGGAACGATCATAATGAAGCATTTGAATTTATTTTTGAACTCGTGTCTCACTTTGCTACCTGTTGCTGCTTTTCTATAACACATAAACTGTTTCCCTTAATGGAAAAACCCTCTCCTGGATACACTTAGTGTCCTCAGCTGATGATCCATTTGACAGGTTACTGTGGGATGTTTTTTTTTTTTTTTTTTGGGCAAAAAGCCTTTCAACAACTGACTGACAGAAAAGCAGTACAGACTTGTTGTATTCACCTCAGCAGAGTGACTTCCTGACAAAAACGGAGAGTCACGTCCCTCTGTCTGAATACATGTCTCATGGCTGCAATGCATTCTGGTCTATTCTGGTCTAGACTGTTGGAGAGATCTCTCTCTTCTACGATGGATTTCTTTCTATATGATTGTTGAATGTCGGTGCAAAATAGCGGCTCTAGTACAAAGCTCGTGTGCTGTTTGCCTGTGAGTTCCTGACACCAAAACCTGCTGGTTTCCACGGTTTCAGATCACTGATGCATCTTCTCCTGTCAGACTCTGTACAGCAGGGCTGATAATATCTGGACATGACATCATTTGCATTTGAATACCAAACACCAAAGTGGCCTCACATATGCAGGGTACATCACTAAAAGCTGTTTAAAAAATAAATAAATAAAAATACACTGGTGAAGTTTCTTGTAGGGCAGAGGCAGGTGGGTGATGTGTGGCTGCAGCAGAGGAGATTTAGCAAATGGTCCAGCATTAATATGGATGATATCTGAGGTTAAAAAGCGGCAACAACGCTGACAACCTTCATGGAATAATGGAAAAAGACCCGTTCTGTGTTTAAATTAGGAAGTTTGATTTTGTCAGGCCCTGATACACACCACCTGTTGCCTAAAACTGACGTACAAACCAAACTGTGAAAAGGATGAAGCATTACACACCTGGTCATAAATGACAGTTTGTTTTTGGTACGATGGTAAATTAGAAAGTTTTGTCTTTTTTCTTTGACCATCTGACCATCTAAATTAATTGCGACAGTGTGTGTGACGAGGGCTTGAATTGTAAAAGCCAAGTACATCAAGGATGTCTAAAACAAGTCATAAAAACGTTTCATTCTGAATCCCATTAAGGTGTTGAAAAGACGTCACAAACACTTTTGAATCTGAAACCTGTGAAGCTTTCCTGTGGATGTCAACAACGAACATTCAGAAGGAAGTCGAATAAAGATCTAAAAACTTTCTGAATCCCATGAAGCTGAGACGACGTCACACACGACAACAGCAGCAAACTTAGGGAAAATGTTTAAGACGTCATAAAAAATTTCATTCTGTCTTTTGAACGGACAGGAAAGACATTAAATTCGAACAGGAAATCATCCATCCATGTTCCCATAAAAGGTCACATGTGTCATCTGAACAGGTTACATAACTTCTCCAATGAACTAATGACACAGGTCTGTCATAACTGATCGAACCCGAAGCCGCGGACGTTCATGTAGAGCCGCTCCATTAACATTAACCACATATTCTTATTCTGTAAATGAACTGAGCGTCTGACTGGGTCGTCTGCTGTTTAAGAAATAAAGGACCATCACTCAGAGGAGCAGGCAGAGATGGATGAGAATGAAGCGGACTGATGAAAAAGCAAAGAACATGGGAAAATAGGAATGAATGGGACAGACAGAGGGTTGTGCAACAAGTGTTTATTGAAGCTAATAAAGCCAGTGACAGCCAGGCACTCGTGATTTTATGGTAAATAATGAAAGCAGCTCAGGCAAACAGGGACAACAATGAAGAGGGATCGGTGAGGTAGCAGGGGAAATGAAAATCCCCACACACACTCAGGGGAACAGCACTCCATTCAGGATTTCACATATGTTAGTTTTACAGCTTAGGACGGCCCGATCTGGGTTTGTAAGCCCAGGAAAGTCCTTCCAAAGACGAGAAACCAGCAGAGCGAGGCCTGACTGTCTGTCTCTGAATGTCTGAAATAATACACTTGCTTTTTTAGTGATACTGTCACTTCAAACCAACAAAAAATGCATTCTTAGTCATCAGAAATCACATTATGTAGCATCAGCAGTCACATTTTTTCATCCTGTCTGATACAAAAGGAAAAAACAAAAACATCTTTCCTGTCTCTGGTTGTAAGAGTTTGTGCGATTGTGTAAAATCTCCTGCCAGTCAATTGTCATCACGTGTATCCATCCATGTCAGCTGCCATGGCAGGCACACACACACACACACACACACACACACAAAACGATTTGAATTAAAATGCAGCTCGTAAATCTTTAAATGTGCAAGGAAGGGGAATTCTTGCATTCTGAATTATCATATAAAGCCTTACAGTCAAGACAAAACTGCTGAAGCAGGATGGAGTGGCGGAGCAGCGAGTCCCACAAGGAAACGACAGCACGTCGCATTCAGACAGGACAAAAGCAGCACAGGAAGGCTCTGGGAAACGTCGGCTGTGTTTTAGGTCTGAATGCATTTTAAATCAACTTCAGCATCACTTCCATGTGATTTCCCATTTGAGTGTGTTACAATAGAGAACAATTTAAATAACAAAGATCAAGCTAATTTGAATCAGCAAAAAATCAGCAGGGGAAATTCCTCTGTGAAGGATTCAGTTCACTGAACGGCCCACGATGTATTCATCCAAACCCAAACCCTGTGCTGTTGTCACTTAATAAAAGTCTGTGTACTGGACAAGGTGAAACAAAGGAACCAGTGTACTCACATACACAAACACTTAAGTTATACATCATCTCTTTAATATAGTCAATAGCAATTGTTAATGGAAAAATAACCAGTGTGAAAACAGAATGTCTTCCTCATTGCATATTACTCTTTTTAAAAAGTAATCACATTACTAATCACCCCACAGGAAAGGTAATGAGTTACATTCCTAGTTACACTACTTTCCATTACCTCCACTGACATAAAACATGATCTAAATAATCTAATCAACAGTATCAGATTGGATTCATGCAGCCCAGTAGTCCACTGTTAGTTATTTCAAAGCAACAAAATCAAGATCTGCAACAACTGTGTGAAATAATCAACACACATCTTACATGAATCCACTTCACTGACTGAGCAGAACAAAGTCCAGCTCCTGACCACGTCACAAACACCAGAAGAAATCTGTACTGAGAGTCCAGAACCAGCCAAACTACACGGAGACACTGAACATGATCCTGACAGACAGACTGAAGACCAGCTGGACAAAAGAAAACAACAAGTACAAAGTAACTGGGATCGTTCCAGTGACTGAACATAAGCATGTCATCTGTATCCTCCATTTTTTGTTTTCCTTTGTATCTATGTATGTACATTATGTAACTTGGCCATATGAAACAAAACAGGGATGAGAGGAGAAATGTAAGGAGACAAAAGAAAAAGTTGAGTGGGTGTAATCAGCTCTGCAATATTGGATGCATTACTGTAAATAATAAATGCAATCTAATTGGTGACATTAGTAGTTGCTGAAAAAAGTAATCACATTACATGTACTGTGTACATTTGTGTCTTATGGTTCATCATCTAGAAAGTCAAATGTGTCGTCTGTTCCTCCTCTGGTGGCTGTCAGCCTGAGCAGCTGAATTTTCTGCTTGTGTGAGGAGGTGACAAGGCAGAGTCGGGACATACGTCTTTCTAAATGCCTTACAGCCCACAGTATTATGGAAAGCGTGCATGAGTATAGAGCACACTCAGCCTGATTCACTGGGGTATAAAAAGCATACTTACCTAGCAGACTAATTATGTTTGACTTAGATTGTCTGCTGGGATCACGATGTACACACTGCTGCGCGGTACATCCAGCTCTACATGACTCTAAGTAGGTACACAATGAAAAATCTCAATGTGAACAAGTCGTTTAGTCTCATCTTCGGTGTTCAAATTTTGTTTTTCTTCAAACAAGGTAAAAAAAAAAAAGAAAAACTGCCAGTGGGATGAGATAATCCCACTTGTTTCTAATGCTTTCAACATATTCATACTTGTTCCCAGGAAAATCCCTGAAACAAGTGAAACTGCAGTGGAAAAAAGTGGGATTATCTCATCCCACTGGAAGATATTTGGATGCTCTGATGAATACTAATAAGATGTCTATGCTGTTTTTAGTCAAGAGGTTTGGCCTCTAAAAGTGCTACTTTGCTGCTGGACCAGAGCCTGTTGGAGCATTTACATGGCCAGTTTGACTTTGCCTTTGTCTTTTAAGTGATGTTAACTGTGTTGTACGTTAACTGTCTGCAACTTTTTATGTTTTCCTGGACAGTGCTGTTTTCATCAGGAATCAGAAACAGGTTTATTGGTGAGTAGGTTAGGAAACATACAAGGAATTTGTGTTGGTATGCTGGTGCTAAAGAAGAAAAAACAGGGAACATTTCTAACAATAAGTAGTTAAAGACAGGAATAAGATAAGCTAAATACAATAAGTATAGAATAAATAGTTCTTCGCCCTAGAAAAAGAGATTCTTAATCTGAATGAGACCAACCTAATTGAGGAACTACACTGACTTTTTAGGAGTTGGTCCCTTGCGACATGGTTTGTTGTTCTCAGCCTTTGTCTTACAGACTTTGAATCCATTATTCCAGCTGTCTAAAAACTGTTAACGTTACCTGCTGCTGATGCTGGACTGAGCTGAACTGGTCTGGCCTTAACTTCACCCCTCACCTCATCCTTTGTCGGTCTATCTTCATACTTTAAAAGCTGTCGATGAGTAATGTACAGCTCATTCTTAGAAGAACCTCTCTCTGAACAGCGATTCAAGTTCATTATACTGTCTCATTATGTCTTGCTTACAAGACATAATGAGAGCTGCTCTTCAAATCTTCCATCTATAAGTGACCACAGATACGCAGTGAAAATCCCCTCTGCACTGCCTCGTGGGTGTAACAGTAATAACCAATATAATAATAAGCTTATTGGTATTCGGGTTTCAGTGCACTCCTCTCAGAAGGAAGGATTTAAAAAGGCCTTTCTGAGATCAATCCTGTGAGAGACATACAGTATCTATTACTTTCTACAATAAAGATAGCCCCATATCCACTAAATTTAAAATGCTTAATGTGTGCACTGAACAAGCTTCACAGGAAAGGTGTGAAGGTACGCTGGGAAAAGTGTGATATGACGTCTCTCACCAGCCGCAAAGCAAACTCCACATTTCCAATAATGTCTGTGGCTCTCCAGATAAGGCCTGGGTTATGTACACACAACTTTGTCTGAATCCGTCACATGAACTACACCCGGACGTCATGCTCTCTCCCACATTTTCCTACTAAGTCTCTCTCGCTCTCAAGAAAAAAAAAAAGTACCTTTAAAATAGTCCTGAGGGGGAAAGTAAACATCTCGATTAACTTTGCATGGTGTGATGGAATAAATGCAGCCGTCCCTGAAGTTTTGGCTTATCTGGCAGAGCAGATTGAAGGATACGTTCAGTAAAATCCTCACTGGCCAAAATCTGTATCTTTAATCTGATATCATTTCTAATCTCAGCTCTGTGCCAACCTGTACGACTTTTCAAGGACACGGTCCACCGAGAAAACACAAGCTCACACATACACACGCCCACAGAGATCGCTGCGTACGTAGGTGGTAATCAGGCACTAATCTATGTAACTGCGGATGCTGAAAGCCTAAAATGACCACTTAAAATCAATGACATCAACTCAACATTTCTGTGCTGCCTCACCTCTTTGCACATGAAAAAGACACATCCCACACATCAATTAAAACCAACAGCTCGTCTCTTGAATTCAATTTAGCCTCTGAAGAGAAAAAATAAAACAGACAGGGTTTGCAAAACTGTCACATTCTCACTTCAGTCCTGTTTGCAGCCGTGAAATGGATCCCAGGTTTGTCTGAAACCTGTATCTTGTTTTTATTCCGAGGGAAAGCAGCAGGATGGGAGAGGAGGGAGCAGGGGAAATATAATTTGACAGCTTCTAACGGTGAATAAAGGAGAAAATGTCAATGTCAAAGCAATGGTAAGGGACAGAGGAGGCAATGGAAAGACAAAACAGGCTGCGTGAAGAGGAGAGGAGGACGAGGAGGTGGAAATAAACAAATATTCACACGCGGCTACAAAACATGTTGAAGCCAAAAGAAGTAAACAGAATTCGCATTATAAATGAGCTCACATCTTCAGCTGCTAAATCAATATGCAAGCTAGAAGGAAGAAATCAGAGAGAGAGGTTGTTAATCAGTAATGTTGCCAAGAGAGATCCCATTGGACTTTGACTTTTTGTGGTCGTGCGAACATTTTTAACTAGAAACTGTTCTGAACCCGCAACCCCAGAAGATGAACACTGCCAGTCTCCCATTCATTATCAATGGTGCAGTAATGAAGCAGCTCTGAGATTTTTGTTTGGATGAAATCATTAGACCAGGGGCATCAATTAACTAAACCCTGGGCTACACTACTAAACGGTTTGCTCAGAGACAACATGGGCCCTGAAGTGAATTTGTTTTGGATATGGCTTCCAAATAAATTTGTGGCAATTTATAAGTGATACTGCTCTACATTACACTGATAAAACAAAAGTTGAAGCATGGTGAGTGCCGCACTCTCATACCCAACTGATAGTGATGATTAAGAGGCCTTGGCTCCCTTGTTTGTAGCATCATAGTTTGTGTGAGACTTTTCAAAGTTGCCCATGCAAGACTGGACAGCCTGAGATCAAAGGGAATGACACAGTGTGCGTTCAGTTTTAGAGTGGATTTTCCTTTTAATCTTTACCAATCATAACTTTCTCAAAAATACAGCCAGTCTATCTTCTGCATCAAGAGAGCTGCAGCCCTCCTTTTGTTCATGATATTCAAACATTTGAACTCGGCACAAACAAAATGGAATGAAGTCATGAAAAAGAAGGGAAAAAAAAAACCGATCTCCCTCTCTTGCCACTACTTAAGTTTCAGAGCAAGAAACGCTCGACCAATTGAGCGAGGAATGCTCCACCGATTGAAATTACTACCAAAGCCCCTGGAGCGTTGATCTCAATTTCTGCAGGTCTGGGTAAACAGCACCTTGTACGCCTACAAATCAAGTAATTAACACTTAAAACACAACTGAGCCTCGGCAGGATCAAGGTCGGATGCCGTATTTAATACAAGCCCGAAAGCAAGGATGAAGGGGGGATGATGGGATGGAAGGGGGGAGGAAGAGGAGGAGGAGAAATGATCATTTGAACTGTGTCCGTCTGCTGTCTGGGTGGGAGGGACGGCGCCGCCTGAATCGCCGATGAGGACCAAGGTGGAGACGACCGGACATGGCCGGCAGCAGCGTGACATTGACACCATGCTTCCCGTCACGTCTCTCCCTCTCCCGCCTCCTCTCTCCTCCTTCTCCTTCTCTTCTCCTGCTCCAGTTACACAGCGCTCTGCCTCCTCTTTTGTAATCTATTCGGCTTCCTCTTGTTTTCTTCTGGTGTTGCGCCGCGTCCTGTTTTATTCTGTTCTTCTCTGATCTGTTGTCTTCTGTTGTACTGTTCTCTGTCTCATACCGCTCCCTACTGCTCTGTTGTATTCTCTTCAATTAAACTAAGGGAACGTGTCAATGCACTGACAACTCATTCTCTGTGTAACATTGTGCCTGAGGCGGATTCTCAGTAGAAGATCCTTTAGGAATATGAACGTAGACCTAAAGGTAGAGGAAGATGAATATTCAACAAAGAAAAAAAAAAAAAGAGGATAGTGTGTGCGATCCATCCAGCCACAGAAGATGCTTGTACAGTACCACTTCAAATGCCATCTAATTACCACAACCTACCATAGACACTCCAGCTATGCCATCATGACATCATGACAGCGCGGGTCATGGGTGCACCAGAGCGTCCTCTCCCATAGGTTGCTTGTTCCTACCATCTAATATGAGCGTTATGTAAATTAGCGCCCAAGTCTGCATACAGAGGAGGTCAACAAAACACAGGACTTCCACATGGAACATCTGTGTTCGGTTTCCGAGTGAAGCAAGACCGGTGTCTGATCTAAACATTCATTCATTTACACATCTTCATAACTACTGATCTATAATAAACTCTGGACTTGTAATAGCAGTTTGCCAACTATGGGTGAAGCTACCAGAAGTGGGTCAGCAGCCATCCTGGTGTTCCCAAAGTGCAGCACATGCTCCATGGGTGATAGAAACGAAAAAGTTTGATATTCATGTGTATTGATATGATATTATTGTAGACCACCTAAGACAGGCAAGCTTGCTCTGTGCTGCTTGAACTTGCTGTGGTGTCTTGTTCTTTGTTTCCTCTTGTCTTCATCCCTTTGTTCAGATTCACTGTTGACTAGTCAAATCTATATAGCCCTCTTTTTGGAAGGGGTCCTTTGAGACATGTTCTGTGAAGAAGGGCTGCATAAATAAATCAGCATGAACTTGGAACGAACTTGAACTTGAACAGACAAAAGTCAAGGGGCTGCATTAAGAAGGCATTTTAAGCCTCGGGAAAACTGGAGACATGGATTGTGCAGAGAGGGTGAAAAACAGTCAACAGTGGGAAGGTTATCCTCATGTTTTTTACACTAAGTGAATACTTTTATATTCAGGAATCCTATTTCATTGTATGTGGTTTCAACCCTATTTGTACTGGATTAGTTTCACTAGGGGAAGTCCTGTATCTGTAGTTATTACCAATTTAAAGGGGAGTTATCACAGAAAACAGGTTTTTCCTGGTTTTGTTCTGGATGTTGCAGTCTGGATGTTATTTAAATAATGTGAAAAGATGGTGGTGGTACTCCTAACTATTTAACGAGGTTCTCTGTGGGGAATGATGTCACCAGAAAAGCAGGCCAATCAGAACTGGCCCCAGTTGTTTAGAGTCTTATATTTCCATCAGCCCGTCCATGTTTTAGCAGCCTTGTGGGGCTACAGCCAAAGGAGGGCGGGGCCACCAATACTACTAGCCAATCAGCAGCCAGTGGCTCAAAAACAATGAATGGATGTCACCAAAATGGCTTAGGTTCTAGGTGCAAGAGGAGTATGGCAAATAAGTTTCTATCACTGTCACCAGCTGAAATGACAGCCACGTAATGTAATACCAAAGTCTACAGAGAGAGAAAGCTGAACCACGGCCACTGACTGCTGTAAGACAGCAATAAACAAAACAGACAGAAAAAAAAAAAAAACAGAATGCAGTTCAGTCTTTTGGCCACTGGGGACAGTGTTGGAAATCTGTAGAATATATGGTGGTGAGGGCGGCTAAATGCTAAAAGATGATCAAAATATTTACACATAACTGGACTATTCCTGTAATAGTTCCAGATTTCATTGATCCAAGCTCATAGAAATGAGTATTTTCTTGCACAAATGCACAAAAAATAAACATACAAATAAATGTGAAATATATCATAATTTAGAGAAAAGATTTAATAGAAAAGTCCCATTGATTGCTAATCATTCTAATCTTTTGCATGGAATATCTCTGTATATATCTGAATATATCTGTATACTATCTCTGGTAATACTGTATAATTTCTGGTGACAGGCAGATTGCATGACAACAGCGCACACAAGAGCGACATAACATTTTATGTCCTCGCCGACAGATATGAAGCCTGAGCGTCCAACAAGACTGAAAAGAACAAGCAGGCTGAGAAACTGAGTGACTGAGGTCATTAATTGCACCAAAGGAGACAAAATTGCACATTTGTACGTGACAGGTACGGTATGATGTGACCACAACACACACACACACACACACACACACACACACACACACATATAAAGAGAGCCCTCATGCAGCGCTGGCCCTTCTCAATCATCCACGCGCACATAATACAGGAAGTAGTTGCAGTAGCTACCTAGCAGCGCCATGAAGCAGATACAGATAGCAAAGAGGGAGCTGAAGCTGAGGCCGACGTCTTCCCTGTAGATGGCCAGCGTCGTCTCACAGTGGCGCCCCCTGTAGCCCTCGGGGCAGTGGCACGTGAACTTGGAGGGCGACTGGGCCACGCAGGTCCCCCGGTGGCAAGGCCGGGTGGCGCACAGGGTGTAAACACACGACTTCCTGGTGCCGTTGACGCGGATCATGTGACCGGGCGGGCATCTGTTGGGAAGAGGAGGACAGGGAAGGAAAGAGTGGGTTTTAATGGGAGGGGAGGAATAAAATAAAGAAAGAAAGAAAGAAAGAAAAGGAATAAAAAAAATCTGAAATTGGATACAGGTTAGATTTGATTAAATGAAACCTTAATGATCCTCTCAGGGAAAATGTGTATGTATGAATTAAGTGGAAATACATGAAAACATATTACTGATTGCCTGAATACAGGGTGTGAAGTAATTATAGCAGTATAATGGACTGAGACCAGGAAAATGAGAAAATATGAGAATATGGCAAAATGTGCATCTACAGCACACAGAACGTGCAGTGTGTCGTATCACATTAACAGCTCTACAGAGGGAAAATACATATGTACACAATAAACTAATGTATTAGAAAACATCAGTTGGCCTATTCTACATCCAGTAATGAGAGTTCACCCCTTCCTCTTAATTTGTGATGTCACACAGATTCACAGCTCCATAAAGAACTGGAGGAAAACGCTGACTGTGGCAGTGATAGTAACTAGGATGATTTTTATGCAGATAGGAGCACATTTTCTGCCTCACTTCAGAGAGCACCACTATAATTAAAAGCTCATTTGGGTGTAACAGCTCAAACAAACATTTTACGAGCCCATTAATCCGGCCTCCTATTCACTGTCTATGGAGCAGCTCCAGGCCACACATCCTGACGACGAGATGAGCCTCAACACTGGTTTCTGGAGATTTGATCATGCTTAAAAAATTGACTGATCTTTCCTTGGCAATAGTGGTATTACACTTTACCTCAGTCTTATTTTACACAAGAAACACAAGGAGTTCACTTCTGCACAGAGATGTGAATTCAAAAGAAATTTCTGACTTTCATCTGAAGGTTTGATGAACAGATTGAGGATTGTGTCATCATTCAACTGAGAAATATATCCAAAATTTGACCGTTTTCACCATTTTGTTCTTGTATAACCACAAGCTGTACAGTTTACTAAGATTAGGCATCTGTGTCCCATGATAGGAATGTAAGGTGCTTCGGACAAGTGCAGCCATGTCACATTTCACAGGTGTTGAACCACTGAGGCGTCCAACATCAAAATAAAATCAGCACAAAATTTTCAAAATGTTTTTTGGCACGGTAAAAAAAAATAAATATCGAAATAGCTTTGTAAATTGATATCAAGTATTTCAGAAAACATGTAGGCAGCAGCAAAGGACCATTCCGTACATTGTCTCAGCTTTCATCACAGTGCTATATTTACATGAGTTTTCAACAGTGGTGCAAACTGTCTTATCAGCATCTATTCAAAGTGTAAATATTTGCTGGCAGCGTTTAAAACCCTGACAGTCTGGAGAAGGTGATCCATGTTTTTGTGCTGCTGAGCACTACTTTGTTAAGTGACTCTCTTTGCTCCAGCCTGTCAAGAGCTTCTCTCACATCTCTATCTTGCACAGGATGCAGCTGCTGTGGGGTTTTAGTGCCAACACTGAGTGCCAAAAGGAGGGAAAACACTGCTGCATTGCTCGCATCTCCACCGTACACTGCCTACCAGTCAGTGTCAGAACCAATTTCAGGATTTTACTGACTGCCTTTAAAGCCTAGCGAGGTTTGGCCCCAATCTACACTACACTGCAGACTTTTTTTTTTTTAACCCCACATTGAGCGAAGTGGGCACCTATGATCCTCAGACAGGACCTCTCTGGCCATTTCACAGTCTAGAAACAAGGCTAAAAATAACTTCAGGATTGCTATCAAAAGGCACCGCACTGTGGAATGACCTGGAAAAACCACAAAAACCAGCATCTGTACTGTACACAGTCTTTACAATCAAGTCTTTAATGTTTTGATGACGGTCCTTCAGCAAATATATTCCCCAGTTTTCTCTATGAGCTGTTAGAAGCGCTTTGTTGTGTTTAATGACTTTATTTATTTCACAAACGACAGAATAAGTTGATTTATTTTCTGCAAAACGTTTCATTACTGCAGGTGATCATTCTCACTGCAGCTCTAAGTGCCTGCTATCTAGGTAACGTCTGAGGCAAAAAAAAAAAAAAAAACAGATTTGCTTTTTTGACACACACAAAAACCATTTTAGAAGATAATTAGCTGTGGGTGGGATCATTAGTGTATGTGCCACAACAAAAGCTCCATTCAGCGTTCATTAGGCTGATTTGGAGGCTGCGTGGGCGTCGAACACAAGACGGCTGTCAGTCAGACAGACCACAGTGGATCCACTTTTCTCCGCTCTGCCTTATGCAGGCCTGTCATTAGTCATGACTGGAATCACTGTCACCAGCTGTGATGAGTGTACCCAGATTACACAGACACACTTGCATGCTCACACACACACACACACACACACCGATACAGGGCAGGTATTGATGTGGAAGCTGTTAGGGAGCAGAGTTTATTAAGAGAGAGAAATCAGAGGGAAAGAAGCGGCTCCGCATGACTCCGTCATGGCCTCCATCTCTGCTATTACCACAGTTTACTACATGCATGTGTGTGTGTGTGTGTGTGTGTGTGTATGCGAATGTGTCGGAGGAGAGCTGCCCACATCACAGTATGTTGTCTTTGGACTGAGGCATGTTTACCAGCCGCCTGTGAAACTGCACGACAAAGCATCCAACATTTCGGCCTTGGAAGCCAAAGCCTCGCCAGTTCCAGCACCTTCCAGCCGTGTTGTGGAGGTGGAG
>OMLF01052858.1:0-13540 GCA_900302615.1 Holocentrus rufus
TTAATTTAAATGGAAGATTAACTGGTAAATAAAATAACTGTTTTCTGTTTGTTTTTTGCAGATGATTCTCAATACACAGGTAAGCGCTGTTTGTGGAGTCAAATCAGACTTATCCATAAAGCATTTTTAAACAAATGTGTTGGTGAAGGAAGAGATTTACAGAACATTAAAGGCTGTAAATACAGATTTAAAATAAAATTTAAAAATCATGATAAATACCTGATCTTGTAAATGAGGTGTTGAGTGTGAGGACGGTGCCACTGTGTGTTTCAGAGTACGGAGACATCATGGAGGTGGAAACAATTGGAGCTTTTGAGATAACGGCCAAAGCAAACAAGCTGGAGAGCAGAGGTAGGCTCTAGCATTTAGCTTCAGTTATGTAGTGACATCTTATACTTTTGACATTTTTTTAAACTCCACTTAAGAATGACTGACTTTACCTCTGTGGTTAAAAAAAATCAGCAAACTACAGATCTCAGGAGAAGTTCACTTTATAATACTTTTATGCAGTAATTAGGAGAAATGCTTTTTTATGTCTAATGTTTTACAGGTGTTCAGGCCTCTGAGGAGCTGGCGAAGAGAGACCTGGATGAAATGGAGAAGTTCAAAGACATTATTCTCAATGTAGGAAAAAGGTACATACTACTGCTACCACTCCTCTACAGTACTTCACTTTCAGTTCAACAGAGGTACACCAGTGCACATCCATTATGGGAGCTGCTGGTCAGCAGGAGGAAAGTCCAAATGCGTATCGAACGTTTTTATAAAATTCAGTATTGAATTTGAGCTTCTGCAGTTTTAAAGTAGTATCAGTATTTTTGTTCCCATAATGACGCCACTCTCCTCTTTCTGTAGGTTTAAGATCCATCCTGCACTGATCGCTGCTATCATCTCGAAGCAGTCCCGCTTTGGAAAATTGCTGAAACCAAATGGCTACGGAAAGACCGATCCAAACTGCTTCGGGCTCATGCTGGTGTGTCTGTGTATCCATGTTTTGGGGATTAGCAGCAGCATACATCCTCCTCATGCCACTGTGTCTGGTGTAGGCATGATGACTTACAATGAAATACAACTTTGAAATGTGGCAGGAAGTGCAATTTTTACACTCCAAACCAAAAATATTGTGTTTGCTGCAGTTTGACAGTCAGTAAATGTAATTTGTTAGATCTAAAAGGCCCTATTTGTGTGTGTGTGAAAACACTGGTGTATGCATCGTTTTGACAAACTGGTATTTTGGCATGGAAACACGCTTTGCCCTTTTGTGTGGTTTTTGTGCTTGAGCACCTCAAATTACCAGCAATCAATGTCATTCTGAACATAAAAAAAGTGATGGATTCAGTCCATTGCCGAGCTGTAACTCGTCCTGTCAGCCAACCCCGCTGTGCTCAGACTCAGACCATGTTTTGGATTGAAACCCCTCAGCAGGCTGATGGTGTATCTTGTCCCTGGTGTGCAGGTCAATAAGGCGTACCACCCGGTGAAAGGCACCGCCTACAGCGAGGAACACGTGGATGAAGGAACATTGATCCTGGTCCAGGGCATCAAGGGGCTGAGCAAGAAGCATGAAAACTTGGCTTTGACCCAAAAAATGAAGCTCAAAGGTAAAACCTCGCTGCCTGCTGCTTCACATTTCATCGCTGTGTTTTGTAAGACAATAGATCACTCCTGATTTGTTGGACTGATTTGAGGATGGGTGGTAATAATCCACTCTCAAAGCAAGGACAGTCTTTGATACATGCATCCAAAACAGTCTTTGTCATCCTGCTGCACTGCTTTGTTTTCTCTTTTATTTACAAATCTGCTGAATTTAGTTTGATGCATCTGCCTCATGTCTGTTTCAGGAGGAATAGCTGCCTACATGGCTGGTGTTGAAGGAGTTTCCTATGATGAGCTCGACACAGATCCGCGGTACGGCGACTTCGCCAACGACGTGGTCGCCAGAGCGCAGTGGTTCGCCCGCAACGGCAACTTTGACTGATAAAGTCTCTCAGGTTTTTTTTCCTCTTTGGGGAAATTCAGCTGCAACTTTTTCAGTTTTCTACTTTCCAGTTGTCATGAAACAAAAATGTGAAGATCACAGCTTCGTCTCCTCAAATTTTAACGGGCTGGATTACAGATTAATCTGTGGAGCCTTCAAAGATTGTGGATGAGACAGTCTGGCTTGAGAAGAATGTGACCTCTGACCTTTCCTAAATGCTGACACAATGAATGTCTATAAGTGGTGCTGTTACAGTGTGTCCTGTTATCAGGGAGCAAAGGTGTCAAACCCAGCATGCTGTGTTTTTTTTTTTTTATTGTACAAGTGTTTTTACTGTTAATTTAATGTGAAATTTAAAATGAATTTAATATGAATCAGTTTGATTCCAAATGAGATAACCAATACTGCAATAATTTGCTTCATTAATAAAAGAATGTTCTGTTCCCATTGACCTCCATTAATTTTTTATGGAAGAGTAACAGGTCTATGATAAAATAACAACAATAATACTAATAATAACATGAGAAGCAATATGGCTTCTTGAGTTTATTGCAAAATTTTTACATTTTAAAAATTCTGGCTTTAATCTAGGTTTTTTTTTTTTTTTTTTTAACTCTCAAGGGACATTGTGTTTTTTTCATCATCACCCCATTACTCTTCTATATATTTTTTAAATAGCTCAGTTATGCATTCTTAAAAGCTTATACGACAAGTTCATTAGATCTGTTTATTTAAATATGACAAAACGATTTCTAACTTCATGCAAACCATGCAAAAGAAAATACACTGGGTCAGTATTTGTTGTCAGTAAAGCGATACGATAGTGGCACTTCCTGTTCAAAAGCACATTTTAACTTTAGCCCATCATGTTTTCATTCTATTTATCTGTAATGTGACCTTTTTATACAATCAAACACTTGATATGCCTTAGATGTTTCTCGTCCATATTTTTATTGTCCACGTATTTATAAATCATAAAAAATGTGACTGTTTGAAAAATGTGAATTTTTTACCAAAAGTTAAAATAAATATTTTAAATATTTAAATCATGAAATGAGACTGTGTCCTGTTCTATGTAATGCTTTGGTTCTCAAATGTTTCTTAAACTTCTCTGAACATAATTGCCTCTTATTTTTATTTTATTTGTTGGTGTCAGGATTCTCTCATTCTTTTGTTCATATGGCTGAAAACACCTGCTACATAATCGAGATCAGCCCACTATATTTCATCCATTTTTTGGTTTGTAGGGCACATCACATAGGACAGCAGCCGTCCCTTGACAGTCCAAAAAATGTTTGGACACTTTGATAAGACTGTAGCCTGGATTAAACTTTAAGCACTACACAGGTTACCTTCTAAAGTATTGTTTTGGAATGAAAGGGAACTTTGTAACCATGGTTCTCTGAGTATGTATCTCTAAAGGAATCAAAAAGGTCCTGCACACATGCTCTTGATAAGTGGTAGAAGTGGAATATTAAGTGGTGTCTAAGTGCCCCACAAAGTCAGTCTGTGTACAGGACGCATTATTTCTCCAAAGGGGATGCATAATCTTTTGGGAAAAAAGTACTGAGGTTAGCATTAGAATCTGTCATTACAGTTACCTGCTCTTTCTTGATTGCCACTTCAAACTTTAACTTGCACAATATTTTCCAATTTATTAAGAAACAACATACAGTATTGTTGGTCTTGTGTCTTTGTCCTGAATGACAATCTAACCAACCATAAGTCTTCATGCATAATATGGCCTAAGGGAACCAATCCAATCACCTGTGAGGTCAACAGACAGATTGATGGCCATTCCAGTTCGTTCAATTTTCAGTACGTGCATGAGAAAGGACCATTTGCAAAAATTACATCTTCCTTGAGTAATGGAATATGTACCGTTTTAAGGTTTCCTTGGAAAAAAAGAAAAAACTCATTTAAAAACAGAAACTAGAATAATAGGAACATGAAGCACCACAATGTTAATTTAATATTTAAACCAGTGATTGTTTCCCATTGAGAAACAAACCACAAAAATGTTTTATAATTCAAATCTAACTGGTGATGAGCTTTCTCAACATTTGTAAACAATCTCAAGATTCAAGTTTGAAGAAGAGCTTTATTTGTCACGTACATAGAAAAGCACAGTTTCTCTATGTACGTGAAGTACCCCTTGTTTCTAGAAGTACCCAGTGATCCGGTATTGTCCAGTCTTGTGCTTATGTGGCAGCTTCTCCCACTTGGTGGCTCTTCATGTGTGTTTTGAGGCAGTGGCTCTGAGTGAAGGCTTTGTCACACATAGTGCACTGATACGGTCTCTCCCCGCTGTGCGTCCTCATGTGGACGGTCAGGTGCTCGGGGCGAGAGCACGCTTTCCCACAAACCCCACAGACAAAAGGTTTCTGGCCTGAATGGACTCTCAGGTGGTTGTCAAGGTGAGTTTTGCGTTTAAAGGACCAACCGCACTCCGGACAGCGGTACGGCGTCTCCCCGGTGTGGATCCTCATGTGAACCGTAAGAGGTCCCTTGGTCGAAAAGCCCTTGCCGCATTCGCTGCAGTGGTACGGTCTCTCCAGGGTGTGCGTCCGCATGTGAATCTGCAGCTGCTTGCTTGTCAAGAACATTTTGCAGCAAACGTCACAGAGGTACTGCCTGTCTCTTACCGTGTGAATCTTCTCGTGTGCTTTCAGTGTCCCGGGAAGTAAAAAACGTTTCCCGCAAACCTGACAGCTGTACCGCTTTTCTCCTGTGTGGGTCAGCTTGTGGCGGGATAAAGATCTGATGTCGCAGAGGGACTTGCCACAAACGCTGCAGCGGAACGACTTCTTGCTCGTATGGATCCTGCGGTGAGCTTCCAACTCTTCCTCTAAACTGAACGCTTTATGGCAAACGTCACATTGGTGAGGTCTACCTGCTACGTGGAACTTCTGGTGATTTCTCAGTGAAGATTTCAGAGCAAATGTTTTGTGGCAAATGTCACATTCATATGGTCTAAACCCTTTGTGGACTGCAACATGCTCATTGAGGCCGGTGATGCTGAGGTAAGACTTCCCACAAAAGGGGCAGTCATGAGTTTTTTGGTGGCTTTCAAGATGCCCCCTAAAGGCCTCTGAGGACTCCAAACGCTCTCCACAAACCCCGCAAAGACAATTTGGGTCGCCTGCGTGAGTCCAGGCATGTTTGATCAAAATACTCATCGACCTGTGCAGAGCTCTGCACACTTTGCAGGAGAAAATAAGCTTGGATGGAGAAGAGCGGATCAATTTCCTGCTCTTGGCCTCGACGCCTGAACGTTTGACTTTTCGCTTCCTTGTTGTGTTTGGCGACTGGGGTTCAGGTTCGCTTTCCTTCAGGTCCTCGTCACTCGCATCCGGTTTCCAGTCATTATCTCTCTCACTTGCCTCACATCTCTTACCTTGCCTATCACCTTCGTCACTGGCATCCCCGTCAATCTCAGCTGCAGAGCGGAGTGAGGCGACGGCCAGAGAGTCACTGCCACAATGTTCTCCATCATCGGCTTCCTCAGTTTCCATCTGCGGCGGTTGTGATGGCGAGTCCACATCTGCTCTGCTGCTTTCAACTTGTTGAACAGGGTTGCTCTGGGAACTAAAAATTAAGGAATTATATATATCTGTGCTGACTACATTTTTCTCAAATGCATATGTACACAAGTGATGCACAAGTGATGTTTATGTCGTATGCAATCTAAACAGTGAGCCACTGGAGCGTTACCAGGGTCAACTATCGTTACAAGAATCCATAAAAAACTGGGTGAAGCATTTCAACAACATGGGTAGAAAGTGGCACCAGCTCTTCAGTGGTTGTGAGTTTGATTCCAAAGTTTGATCCAAGTGTAGTGAAGAATACTACATTTATTACACTGTAAGACATTCTGGATAAAGGCATGTCCAATCACGTTTTTTAATGCCGTGCTATCTATTCACCCGTTTTAACAACGGTTTATGTTCCCTCTCTCTCTGAATTACCTTGAATGAAGCTTGGTTTGATCACTTGTCAGCATCACAGAACAGGTTGACAGAGAAGCTTTGGTGTCTTCGTCTTTTCTCTGCAGAGCATGAAGCTCTTCCTCGCTGGCCTGGTGCTCCTCTCCTGCCTGGAAGAAATCAAGAGCTTTCATCTCCACCATTGGCAAAAAAGTGGCACTTTTTCAACTTCACCGAAAGCAAAAAAGAGATCCTTGATCGACAAAATTAAAATACTTCTATAGATTGGATCCCCTAGATTGATGATTTCAGGAAGAAGATGTGCACCTTCTTGAACACAGAAACGGTCGTGCCTGGTAGTGTGTTAAGACTTCCACAGGCACTCCTTGTGCTAAACGGGCCCAGATACCCAAACTGTAAAGTACTACAACATCACAAACTACCTTGACTCTGATGTACAGAGCTGACTTCCCAGCTCCAGAGGACTTGATGGACCTGTGGATCTCCTCGGGCGTCAGTGTCTTCAGTTTCAGCGGCTGTAGTTTCCTGCTCCTGTCGGTTGTGAAGACGTCAAACGGTCTGTTCCCTCCAGCCAGCTGAGGGAAGCTGGACCTCAGGAGGTTCAGGAAGTCCACCTCCTGTAGGCCACGAGGACACTTCACCTCCTTTACCGGACATTTCTTAAATACTGCCACAAGAGACGGTTAACGGTTAAATATTTGTATGACAAGAAAAGTGTGCAGCAATATTTTACTTCATTCAGAGGGTTGATGCAAAAGACGTTCATGTAAGAAAATACTCACTCCTTAAGATTAACAACTGCGATTATAATTTTTGTTTTCTACATGAAAGCAAGAGAGGAAATATTCATTCTTGTGCAGGAAAGTTTATAGTTCTTCCAGTCTGGGAACGCCTGTGACAGTGATTCAAGTTTGGATAATCTTTTATTAGGATTCTGGGATGTTAGGACCCTTTTCCTATCTTGAACTAGGATAGGAACTTTGATTTGGGAGTTGCTAAGATAGGATTTTTACTCTGAGAGACCAACAGTCTCTCTAAGCTTTTAATCCCAAAACAATTTACCATTGTTAGAGAGCACATCGGTCTGGCTTTCTTCCAGCATGCAGACCCTGATCTCTAGGTGGCGCTGTGTGTCTCTTCTGCCGAGTCTCGATATCTTCCTGTCAGTCTGACCGCTGGGAGGAAATAATGTGAAAGATAAATATTAGCAGTTGGGTCAATGTTGTGTTAATGCACGAGCAATGCATCATTTCTTAACGTTCAAGCAGCAAAATGTAAATGTGTTTGCAGAGCGTTTCAAACTGGGTTTGTCTTCACTCTATAGCTTTATCATGAAAACAAAAATGAACATTTCTGGCAGCATGTCAGGCATCATTTCACCTGCAGCTGAAGAACTTTCAGTACAATGTTGTATCTTTGAGGCGTTTAACTTTTCCAAAATGATGAATCAACCTTATATTCTCACTCTAAAATGGTTTGACCCATGGCTTTGAATCCGACAGTGACATTAGAGCGACAAACTCTCACTCAAATAAGGTCTGAGTTAAGTTAATAAGGGGTTTGATTTCTATTTCACACCTTCAGATTTTACATTTCATTACTTTGGTCACCACAGAAACAGAAGTAATAGACTTTATTAATTTTTGTCTCAGATTGGTACAATCTACAATAAGCAGAAAAATTCAGAACAACACTTTGCTCATGCTTCTGTACATCAGTGTGCCCCGCTATAAGTCTCCATGTCATGAATGTAAGTTAAGAGAAAACTGGACGTTTGAGTTTGAACCTTGGTGGGGTTTGACGACTCTCCTCACACTGACTGGGGCTCTGTGCTGCTCGCTCACCCTCCTCATCTTCACCCTCCTCTTCCTCATTGTGACAGAAGCGGCCGAGCCTCCCGGTTTCCCCTACGCAACAAGGAAGAGACAATATAGAAAAGTTCAGTATATCACAATGGCCTCTAGGTGGCATCAGTGGATTTGTTTGTTTTCTTTAACTCCTTTCTGAGTCCCTTTGAAACCATGCTGGATCAAACATTGATTACAAACTGCAATAACTTTAAAAAAAGAAATGAGAAGACATACTGAGCTGCTGCCTGTTCTGTTCCTCCTCCTCACGGGCTTCACCTCCACCTGCCTCTCCATCACTGGCAGGAAGCTGCTCCAGGCTGCCTGCATCACGGATCAAGGCTTTAGTTTTCATTTATCATGTTTCATTTTGTTATTCTGTCAGTTCAGTCATCCATCCAGCCGTCATTTCTGTTTTTTAAAGTCACAGGGTGGCACTGACAAACAGAAAATTACTTAATAGTTTATCTCCTGCCCTAAAAGGTATTGTTAGTACAAAATAGGGCGATACACTCCATTTAGTAATATATAGGCTATGGTGCGTTTTCGCTTTTTTTTTTTTATGAAATCAGAATTCATCCATCTTTCTCTATCTTTGTATAGCTTTTTTTATCTTTAGCTTTGCATCCGATAAATAGTTATCGGGCTACAAAAAAAGACTGGTTATAAATAAGAAATGTGAAGTAAATAAACAGTCTACAGTAAAGGTTATGACTGAATATTAATTTCAATTTTTTTTTCTTTCTTAGAACAAACAACGCATTTTGCTGACTTATTCTAACTGTGAGATAAAATGGACTTTTTATTAGTTTTATGGCTTTTTTGTCTCACTGCTTATCTTTACAGCTACACATTTATTATTAGCCTTTATATATGTACACGATATATACAGTACAACAGCATTTTGCTTGGGCCCATGTGCTGTGTATGCTGCATTTTGTAAAAACAAAATAACTTGTTTATTCTTTCCCAAATTATTTTTTATACCCCACTTAAATGACTCAAATCTCAATTTTATTTCTTGCTTTATGCAAATACATAAAACTGTATGTATTCGTGCTGCAAAAAAAGGTACACAAAAGGTACAATGCACCCCTTTTGATATTGTTGTTCTTCTGGGAAGTAAAGCTGTGGTTGCCTGGATACGTGTTCAGTTCCATCCTCAATGGAGACCAACCTTTACGCCAAACTCCGTTAAAAAATCTGTAGCTTTTTGCCTCACCATTCGACCAAGCTACACGCCTGACACAACATGAATTAGGGCCTTTCAGAAGTCTTTGGACTCTACCGGGAAATTCGCCGTACAAGTGATCCACCAAGTATATACTTCAATAAATCATACGTCTAAAAACCGGATCATAATGCTCACTGCCGCACACACCTGTCATTATGGAAATTGCAATTGACCCCCATTCCAAAAGTTGATATTTTATTAAAAGACATCATGCTTCTTGTATTTAATGTAAGCCGAACTCATGTGTGAGTCCTATGGATTCGTTAGACACTTTTAAGTTATATCCCCCAATGTACAAACATTAGCCGATAAGCAAAGGAACTTCCAATTACCTGTTTCTGTTCGACGTCGCGTTTCCTCCATACTAGAGAGGTAAACGTCTAACACCCGATGTTACAGACTGATTATTAATGTTGTATGGAGAAGTAAACATGTGAGTGACCAACCTGCTCTGGTCAGCTTGACCTGAGGCAGCAGCAGAGCACCCAGCTGTCTCCTCTGCCGGTCGATCTCCTGCCTGAAGCCCGAAGCTTCCTCCTCGTAACCGGCTACGGTTCTTTCCACTGCCGCTAAGATTTCCTGAGCGGCCGCTGCCAGTCTCTCGGTGACGATTCCTCTCAGTATTTCAACTTTAGACATTTTATTTAAACTTCCAAGTGTCTCAGAGTCCATGGTACTACCGTTCATCACGGTAAAATAACGCGAAATTATTTTTCGCGAGAGATTTAGCACCGCTGTTTGCAGTTTTCCGCCATTGTTTTGGTTTACAGTTCTGGTTGGTTCGATCACAAATGTCATCCGACTAGAAACACCGGAATTGACATGGGTGTTCCACTTGAATCCCGTTTCTATGGCGACAGATTGGTCCACAGGTTCGATGCTAATTTCAAGTAATAAATAATACATTACAATTAAATAATAAACTGACCACACCTGACATAAGCATCATGCCAGCACATAACAAAAGTTTTTTTTCTACACACAGTTTAAGTGAAAAATTATGTAATTTAATTTGGTAAATATTATCATATTACTTTTTGTTCAATGATAAAATAATACACTCCTCTATTCAACCCACCTCCTAATCATACTAAACAGATAGATAGATAGATAGATAGATAGATAGATAGATAGATAGATAACCATTACCATACCAAAAAAACAAACATTTTGCAAACATTTTCTATTGGATGTCAAGGACACAAAAGGATTTGTCAATTGCATGATGGGAAATGGGGTTTTAACCCATTCTAACCCTTGTATAGTATTTGTGGTTGAATTGCCCTAAAATTCTTCAAAATAATATCTAACTGACTTTAGCTTTTACGGGACAGCTTAACTGAATAAAAAGATGTTGAGTTTATTCGTGAATAAGCATGTTATTGACACGCGTCTTCTCCTCACGCTCTATTTTCACTGGTGTGCTCGACTTCCTGGGTTTCTTCTTGGGCACAGGGTCACATGACCCCCACTGGCCATTCTGATAGGCCGGGAGGCTGATGCAGGCCCCTCCTACTGCAGCACTGCAACCACAGGGGCTAGAGGACATGGGCTGGCCATCACAGGTTTCCAGGGTGACAGGGGAGGGGCCAGAGAGGGGGACGGCTGTGATTCGTGGAGAGGGGGGTGGAGCCTGAAGGGGCAGGCTCGATCTGTGGGCGGAGTCACACAGGTTGGGGTCAGGGTTGACATTTGGGCTAAGACTTTGGGGGAGAGGCTGAAGGGAGGGAGACGGGTGTGCGTCCGGTTGGCGGCCATGTTGGGGCTGCATGTGGGCGTTTACCTCATTTCTCTGGGCGTGCACGTGTTGACAGTGTGCACGTGCACCAACACTTTGGGTCTGTGCACTCCGCCGGTGAGTGTGTGTGACGTCTCCGTCCTGCTGCATGCGTGTGTCAGCAACCTCGGGTTCTCTTTGCACATCCCTGCTAGAAACAACAGTATGTGTGTGTGTGTCGCTGTGAGTGTGTGTGTGCAGTTGCAAGTTACGGTGTGTCGTGGTGTGTGTATTATTGTGCGTCCCAATGTGAGCCTGTGTCTCTCTCTCTCTGTTGGTTTGTGTGTCTGTGTCTCCATTGGCATGTGAGTGTACCTGTGTGTCGGTGTGTGTATTTCGGTGTGTGTGTGTGTCCCTGCTGCCTGTGTGCAGTCGTGGGTTGGGGTTGGCGCTGTGCCTGTTGCGGCTGCGCAGCGAGCTGAACACCATGCTGCAGCCGGCCACCGTGCAGCGGTGTTTGATCTTAAGGTGGACGGCATTGTAGTGGATCTTCAGGGTTCCTGCACAAAGCAAAAGAAAAGAACTTTTTAGTTTTAGCTTGTTTTAGCTAGTTTTGAGTTAGCCACTTGACTATATTTATATTATTTACAATTGATATTTTCAGTTGCAGCCAGCTCTGTGCTCATGTTGTGCACCAAGCTGTACCATCATTTTGGATTCTCCACTGAAGAAGCTAAGCTAACTGTCTATAATTACCGTTAACGTTATGTAGAAATAGCAATAGCAAGTAATTTTCCTGCGGGTGACTCACCTTAAAAATATTAAGTCAGACAAATTTCCTTGTTAATGGTTCATGCTGGTAGCAGAAGTCTGTCAGTTGCAGTTTTGAAAGCCCAACTGAACAGAGCTGCAGAGTGACATAACATCAAACTGTGCTCTGATTGGCTGTTGAATGAACGTTGCCACAAAAAAACTCAGTTGCAACACGGAGCACAGAGGCTGTGTGTGAGCCTGGGAGGCCGTGGGAAATATCTGCTAAGGCTTCGCAATAAAGGTTCTACTGTTTTGCCAGCTAGCTACAATTAGCTAACAGCTAAAATCAGAAAAAAAACAACTAATCATCAGATTCCAACCTTTGTCATAGAAGCTTTTTCCACAAACGCCACAGCAGACTCTCCCCTTCCGACCTCCTGAGGAAGAGGAGAGCGAGCAGAGGGAGGAGGGGAGCGGAAGCAGGGAGGAAGAGGAGACTTGCAACTCCTGGGAAGCCTTTGGAGGAGATGAGGAAGAGGAGGAGAAGGGCTGAGGGAGGGAGGAGGAAGAGGAAGATGGGAGGAGGGAGGAGTGAAGTGAGGAAGGGAGGAGATGCACGGGGTTCAGGGGAGATCCGGTCTCTTCTTTGGCCCTGCCCCTCTTTGGGTCAGGGTCCCTGGTGTCATGGATGCGATGGAAGTGGTGCTGGTGGTGGTTCTGTTGCCATGGTGACCGGGCCGGTCTCGGCGCGTCTGGGTCGGGTTTGATTTTAAGGCCCAGGTCACCCGCAGCCGGTCTGAAGACCACATCGCTCTCTCTCTCTCTTCCTCCAACCTCCTGCCTGTGTCTCTCGCTCAGTTTGGCCCCGCCGGGTTTCTGCGGCCGCCGCATCGGCTTAGGGGGCGGGGCCAAGTCCTAGGAGCAGAAAAGCCAAGGAGTGGTCTGAGGCTGCAGCGGTATACAGGTTTCATGGTTTACCGCTATATAAAAATTACCGTTTATCATACCATGAACATTTGCTTCTCTATGGTTTTGTTTTCTACCATATTAGTATCAAACTTTTCTTTTCTTCAAATTTTCATAATATTGTGTGAAATTACAATAAAGCAACCAAAACAGAGTCATTGTAACTGATAAAAACTAATAAAAATAATTGCATAATGCCATATACTGTGAAACCGTGACATTGTACCGTGAACATCTCATTCCACTGCAGCCCCACACAGATTTCGCTGTTGGAGGAGAGAACATTAGAGGCATCAGATGGGTCCAATTCCAAAACCTTTTTTCATTTGATTACCTTAGTGGGTGGGGCCAAATCCAGAAAATGGAAGGCGGAACTTGGCAAGTGGAAGGGAAGGAGCAGAGAAAGTCCACCGGGGAAGTTTTCGAAATGGTGCGCAGTGCCGCTGTGGTCAGGCGGACTGGTTTTCTCAAAAAGGCCACGCAAGTCTCCTCTTGTGCTCCTGAACAATCCCAGAGTTCCCGCCGGCGTTCCCCCATTTCGCTCGATGAACGTCCTGATGTTTGACTGGCAGCTCTTAGGGGCGGGGTTTGGCTGCGGGTCAGGGGAGAGCGGGGAGACGTGATTGGAAGTCGCCAGGCGCTGCAAGGTCATCAGCTCAACAATGGGCCGAGTCTCCCCGAAGCGGAGGAACTGTTTGAGGACGATCAGCTCTTCCTCGGGAGTCACCATGAGCCAGCGGTCCAGGACCCGCCCACCAGGGAACTACAAACACAGAGACGGGGTGCGTTCAGACAGCCCGTTTTCGTGAGCTCAAGGATCATCACTTTAGCCACTGCCAAAGTAACGGGCCTCATTTTTGTGAGCTTTCCACACACTTCGACATTTTACCAAGGAACTCCTATTTTGAGATCAACATTACATCATCCTGAACTCATTTTTACTTTATTTTCATACAGTGTGTGTGTGTGTGTGTGTGTGTGTGTGTGTGTGGTTACCTGCAGCACGTATCCTCTTACATAATCTGCCAGACTCCAGCCCAGAGTGTGGATTATATGGCCGACCTGGAGAGGACAAACAATAATTTATTACAGATCACA
>OMLF01052860.1:0-10053 GCA_900302615.1 Holocentrus rufus
GAAATGTAAAAACCTGAATTTTGTCAGCCATAGTTCAGTTACACAATGAAGACAGATTAGATTAGGATAGATTAGATTAGATTAGATTAACATAGATGAGATTCAATTAGATTTGATCAGGATAGATTGGATTAGATTAGATTAGATTAGATCAAATCAGATTACATTAGATTAGAATAGATAAAATTATTTTAGGGTAGATGAAATTAGATTAGATTTGATTACATTAGATTAGGATACATCAGATTAGGATAAATTACATAAAATCAGATTAGATTAGATCACATGAGATTAGATTAGATTAGATAAAATGAGATTAGATTGGAATAGCTGAGATTAGATTAGATTGATAGCATATATTGATTAGATAGCAACTCCTGAGGTTGATGCATGAAAATGTAGACAATCATAACTAAGGACAATAATAGACAATATTAAGCAAGTAATCTAAGACTGTTAGAATAAATAAAAACTAAATAAATAAATAAATAAATAAATGGACAGCAGACTTTGACAGTAACATCTCAGTATCAGTGATGTCAGGGATGATTCTCTCTTGCTCCCAGACACCGCTGCCCCCTGTGGCCGGTGGAGGTACTGTCGTCTCCCCAGGCCTCCAAATCCTTATTGAATTGTCTGCTGTCCTTTTTGTCTTCTGTCTAATAATCCCGTCTCTCGCTGGGTGGGAGGAGGTGGGGTGGTGCTGATCTTCCCGTCCCTACAAGGTAATCAGCATGGACAGGAGTGAATTAGTGTGTGTTGATCTTTATTCCCTGGGTAAAGTGCTTACAAAGATGATGGGTGCTAATAGCCAGAGGAATGATAGTGTGAGCCCTTCGCACCACAGAAATATTCTAACATGCCACATGACTACGCTCGGCTGCATGGCTATTTATTGATGTGCTAATGATTTCGCAATTGGTGATGTGGCAGGTATGAGGTTCTGGTGCCGAGTACCGTCAATAATTCATGCAGAGTCCTATCCACACTCGTAACTGCATTTCTCATAAAGCTTTGCTAGCCGTCACTTTAACTGGTCTGATTTCTTTGCCAGAGCTTCCTCACGGAGCCGCTGCCCACTGGCCTGCGTTGGTTCCACTGGATCGTGTTGAAAAACTTTCCATTTCTGTCGACCCTTCTATGTTGCTAAGTGATTTGGTGGAGAGTTTCATTGCAATTATTTTCAATTAAATCAGCCATTTGTCACTTTTCAGTCAGCTCTGCTTATTGTGGTAAACCAATAAGTCCACACAATTAGCCTAATAATTACCATGATATTATTGTGAAAATTGAAATGCACACGGCTTAGCTGAGAGGAGGGTAATTATTGGGCTGGATATTTGCCAAAATGACACAGTAATTACAGCTGCATGTCAGGGTTTATACCCCAGTGTGTGCAAAATATGCAGGAGTGTGTTGTTTACACATACTGTATGGAAACACACAGAAACAGACGGAGCTGAGGCCGCTGTGCGACTGCTCGTTTTCTAACAGCCAGTGTTTTTCTTCCTTTGTGACTCTCTCTCCTCCAGGATCACGTTTTGCCACCTTCCCTTTCAGAGTAAATGGCTGTATGTGGGGACGGAGCGCGGGAACACACACATCGTCAACATCGAGTCCTTCATCTTGTCTGGATATGTCATCATGTGGAACAAGGCCATCGAACTGTGAGTCCCCAATAATCCTAAAACTTACACTGATGCTCATAATGATGATGGTGAAGAGGTTTAGATGGCCGTGGGTCACACAGTACAGAGGTGGCTGGAGCGTGGAGCTGACCACGGTGCAAGTGGAGCCACTCTGCAGAAAATACCGTCGAGTCTTTTGAGTCTTCAAATCTTGTTTTTCTTTGGAAAAAATGCTGATAGAATGCCGCAGTTTTTTATGCAGTTCCAGTAGCTGGCGTTACCTGCAGAATATTTCTTCAAAATAAAAATAAGATTTTTGCTTTTTGACATGCACACAGTGGCTGTCCCATCTAATAAACTTTTCAAAGATGGACGCAGATCGTGTGCTTGGTGTTTGCATTTAGACCAAGTCCAAAAGGAGCCCTACAGCTTATCAGTCATGATAAACATGACACCCCCCCTTCCTCCCCCAAAGACCAGGAGTCAGCAGATGAAAATCCAAAGCACAGAGGGACGAGAGTTTACTGATTAGAGTCGTCACAGAAAACTAACATCACTTTGTTCCCCACATGTGGATGAATGTGCAGCATGAATAAAAGAAAGAATAACAATATTCCAATCCAAGCTGATGATTGGTTAAAGTGTGTACATCACTATGAGGTGCTAATACTCTTCAACTGAAGAAATTATCAAAAACACTCTCATGCCTATTTCCTTACTATCGGGTCATTTTATTCCAATTGAGGTGTTTACATGAGTCTTTTTCATTCTGATCTGGATATTCTGATTATTGGTGGAATATTAGAATCCATATAAACACAGTCAGTGATTAAACAATTTTCTTTAGTGCCAGTATCTTGACATAAGGTGGATCACTGATTTTACTTGAATATTTGCAGGACGATTTTTAAGACTTGATAAAAAACGAGTTAAGATCAATATATTTGCAGTGCTCATGCTCTGCTTCACCTGCTTCGTGTTAATGCCGCAGTTCACAGTCGGCCTTCAAGCTGTTTACTGCAGGGCTTGATTTTGCCCCGTCAGTCAACAGCAGCCTTTATTAGCTTGACACGCTCTTTTGTTTATTGTTTTATCATGAAGTATTGACAGTGTAGTTGCATGGCATATGTTGTAGATTGATGACTTTCAAAAGCTGCATCAAATACACAGATCTTGCACGCGGTCGCGCTGCATGCCTGTTTGTTACTCCTCTTTTCACCCACCTACGCACCGTCCTTCCAGTGTTACCCTGACAAGTCCCCTGCTGCAGAGTGTCACTCACAAGTCACTCTCATACGAAGCCATCTTGTTGCCTTGTGACAGCCCAAACTAGACTGAGCAGCTTCAACACTGATATGTGTGTGTGGGAGGACAGTCTGCCGATCACTGAGGATGTTTCAGAGACCGGCACAGCGGTTCAGATCCCAGAGAGGTTTGGTTGGTGGTTGTTAACCACAAAATTTAGTGATCATGTTCCCCTTTTTCAAAGCATCTGCAAGTCATTTAAACAGGTCAGGAAAAAGTCTTAAAATGTATCTACAGTTATGTCTTATTTTCCCACCGTCCGTCACACAGCGTCCTTTGGTTCTTTGCAGAGCTCATCGTACAATATGTGTCCTATTTGCTTCATCAAACACAGATGGTCTTAACATTTTAGTTAACTTAACTTTTAGTAGCTACTTTCAATCAGAAGTAAACAGATTTTGACCAGCTTTGTTTCTTCATCTGGGCTCTTAAAGTTGAAGTCTAAAGTTTCCCTGCTTTGTCTCCCCTTCTGACGTCGAAAAGTTTTTGAAATAATGTTCATACTACAGCAGAGCAGGTGTTTCAGACAGTGCTGCTCGTGTGCCGTCACCTCACCAGTAAACAGTTCCATCTGAGTGAAAAAGTCCCCTCAGACCAAATCATTTGACTTTCAGTGTTCATCTCTCATCTGTCAGGTTGGACAGTTTCTGTCAGAGTAAACTCTTTGGGTAGACTTGTTTTTTCACTGGCTGGTGGCTCTTCACTAATCAGCCCACATTTATCCTACCAGATCAAAATGTTTCTGTCAGTCTATAGAGATCAATGTCTCTAACCACGGTAATTAACTGGTACTGTGTAACCTGATTTCACTGACCAGTATTCATTACTGGAAACAACTCCAGCTTTAAATTCAATTCAGAAAGCATCCTAAAGGCTTCAGGCTGAACCCTGCACATCCTGCATATAAAAAATCTTGTAACTATTGATTGTGATTTTGCCATTGTAATATTACATCATATGCATTCAGCTTACACTTTTATCAATAGTGACTGGGAATGCTTGCAGCTGTATAATAAGCTTCAATTTCTTCACCAATCAATTTCCAAAATTGATTGGTGCAAAGGTCAGGGTCTTTGTGACGTTCCAGTATTCGTGTGATCATATAGAATGATATGATACATCAATAGCAAAATGTTGGGAAAAAAATCGAGCTGCAGAAGGAGAGAGGTGGACGGGTGAAGAGATTCAGGGAAATCAGGGACTGGACATGAAGTCTTTCCTTAAAATATGAGTGAGTTTTTAGCCTTTGCAGGCTGATTAATTGGATTGGATAGATTGGATTGCATTACACTAGATGAAATTTTAATGATCTCTGTGGGGTAAATTCAAAGAATAATAGGATGGCAATAGGATAAGTAGGAATACAGCAATCTGGGATTATATAGACTTTATTTACTGACAATTCCAACATGCAGATATATTAAGTAGCATGTATGAATGAAAATGTGTAGAAAAAAATCAAATCAAATCTGGATTCAGCAGCACAAAGCTAAGTAAATATATGAACAATAAGTAAATATAAATACAATATATATGACAGATTGAGAACAGACACAATATGAAGGCTTCAAGCATATATACAAGATCATGTTCACATCAACCACAGGAGTGAGGTGACACTGATGTGCACGGACAGAACTGCACATGACGGATATGTTCGCCTCACTTTGCAGATTATTGATCATATGCACAGCACGGACATGCAGATTGAAGATGAGGAGCAGGAGTGACACTGTTGTTCTCGAGGCTGAAGACTCACTGTCAGCATATATAAAAGTGTGCTCTATATCATGTGTAGCGTAACCCAACCTCCGTCGTCTCCCTGCTCTCTGTGCCTTTCTGAACTTCCGAGTTCAAGGGAAGTTGAACCAGAGGAGGACGACTCTTTCCTCATCAACACACAAAGGGACCGTAGAGGTTTCCTACTTTGACTGGGGAGTGTTTTCCACTCAACATGAATAAGGATGAGAAGGGATTCTGTGTTTTCCCCCCAGTGGAGCACAGAGAGCGCACGTACGGGGAGAATTGAATTTTCCCCCCAGCAGACGAGTGTGAGTCACGTTTCTGTGAGTACTTGTGTGTGCACTTGTGCGCGTAGGCAAGCCCGCACAAGATTTGTTTCTATGACAACTATCCACAGATGCATTGGTTTAATCCGAACCGAAGTATGCTCTCTTGAAAAGAATCTGTTATGACAACGATCCTACGGGGGCCCTGTACCCAAACAAGAGGGCTGGCCCTTCACTGAAATGCAAATAGCTTTGACAACTAACAGCAGATTGAATGCAGAATTTCAACTTCAAGAGGTTTATTCCAAAGTGAGATATCCAAGGAGAGGCGAGGCTACCAGCCAGACACACACTCTGCCCCAGATCATAAATTCCTGTAGAGAACAAAATAACAAAAACATTCATTTAGGGCTGCATCTGAGGATTATTTTCATTGTTGATTAATCTAACAATTCTATATACTAAAATCTCAGAAATAACAGTAAGTGACAACGTGATATCTCCAAATTGCTTCCTTACACACGTAAATTAAAACGGCTTACAAATTTATCTGTTTGTTGAAGTAAACAGTGGAAATACAAAGTGATGCAAAGTGTCGGCTATTAGGTTTGCTCGTCGACTAGTTGACTCTTCTGTGAAACCTTTACGATACACTGCAGTGCAAATAAAGTAAAAAAAAAAAAATCCACTGCTGCACATAAGAATTGGTAAGATAGAAAATAAGAACAAAAAACAAGCAAAGAAGCCAACCAATTTCACATTTACACACACACACGCAGTTTTCCACACACATATACACATTCAATACATCATATGCTACAGCCACATTAACATTGGCCTTTTCCATGTATAGTTTCATGTTGGCGAGAATATTAACCTGAGGCAATAACACTTCATTACACGTCGGGTGTTTTTTTCTTCACCTTCTTATTCAACGTCAGACGAACACGAGTCTGATCAAAAAGTGAATTTGCTATTCCACTAATAAGGTTTGCAAATGCCATTCGAATCTCGTCCGACCTCGAGCGCTGACAGAAATTAGATGCATGTGCTCCATAAATATTAGCTGCTGTATGCAGACTACAATAGACGCTTACCTTGACTTTTTCTCCAAGGTTTCATCCATTCAGTCTGTCTCTCCCCTTCCTTTCTTATTCCCTCAACGGATCCTGAACTGCACTACCCACAATGCTCTTGTCTGGGTCTATCCTCCCCCCCGGCTGAGCGAGGCCTCTAGATTTAGCGCTTGTGTAACAAAAGAAAGAGAAGCAAGTGGTGGCTTTCAAATCAAAATAGAGCTAGAAGAGAGAGGCCGATGGGGAGATCTCTTCATTAGCATCACAGAGGCTCCTACATCGCTGTCTGACGCCTTTGAGTCTACCAGAAACAACTGTAGAATTTGACATTTTTTAGTCCTCTGAAGAGAACAGTCTGATGCAAAACCACCACACAAGATAAATGACTCAGCATTTGTCTTTCCAACATTTACCCCACTGCTCATTTACATTGTTTAACCCCGTTCCACCCAGATTCCCTTCACTGTACCTCTCTAAACAGGTACGTAATGCTCTGTGCTCGTTCCTAATTATTCTCTATTTTCTCATTAAGCTCTGGTTTATCAGGCTAATGTAATCTCAGTCTTTCTTGGCTGCCGTCTTTGGCAGTGAACCTAAACGCAGACCCAAAGCTCTGAGACCGAGAGCAGCAGGAAGTGGCAGAGGCACTTGCCAGTTAATAGAAAGGTACTCAGCACTCAGAGCGTACGTTTTCCACAGCCGATCCAGGGATTTGAACTGGCAACCGTCTGGTCACAGGCCTGCTCCCCTAACCTCTTGGTATTTGGAAGGCACAGCCAACTCGCTCACACTCGTCTCTCCACTTATCTGTTGGTATTAAAAAGTTATCAGTCTTTACAATTTCTCAGACAAATATGCAAAAGTCATCCTGATTAAATCTGAGCTCTGATTTGAAAAGTCGTCCTGCAGGTCTCTGCTGCACCGTACTGGATTTTTCCATCTGATTACTTTGTAGTTGCTGCTGCTTCTTGTTTTTTTATTGTATTTTCTTTAAATGTTATTTCAGCTATAGTAAACTAGAGGTGGTTAACAGTGATGATGTTACCTCGCTTTCTGGCGCTTCATGTCGCTGCTTCCTCGGTTCCGTCTCAGCAAGTTTTTGGGGCCCCAGAGCCGATTTACCCAGCTGGGCAGCGGCGGTTTTGCTGTGGAAATATTTCATAATTTGGCACCGGCCACAGCACAAAAGCGGTGTGTGTGTGTGTGTGTGTGTGTGTGTGTGTGTTTGTAAGTGTGAATTTGGGTTTGCCTGTGTTCAAGGTCCACTGGGAGGCAGTGTGAATAACCATGTTAGTGCTCGGCTTGGCTGCGGGCATCTTTGAGGAATTAGTTTGTTTCCATAGATGAAAGCAGGACAGATAGATGAACATGGAGACAACAGAGGAGAGGGGAGCAGTGTAGGACCAGGAACACAATAATGTCAACATTTGTACCAGACCTCTCTTTTCACATAACCCAGCAGTGTTATTTTGTCTAGTTTCATACCTGAGTGATGCTGTTCAAATCCTATTACACTCATGAGTTCACTGTTAGACACTATATGGTCTGAGTACAATTTTCAAATTTGTCAGTCTGGTAGCTAAATCCACCCTTACATATGGATGTAGCAGCAGAACACAAATATCCAACAATACTAAGGAGCACAATAATTTTAATATTTTTCTCTTCTGAATGTCTTGTAAGCACATTGCATCACTAATCCTGCATTAAAGGTTTGTGATTCAGTGACTCACAGACAAGGCAGCGAAATCCTCCTTTAATAATTGATATTCCATTACAGATGAGCTCTGTAAGGAGATGAAAAGTGGAAAGCACATCTAAAGCTCCGTAGTGACAGAGTGTTTGTTCTTCTTCAGAGGGAGGACATGAATGCAAAGTATTCCTTTGTGAGCCCGCAAAAAAAATAGTAATTCTCATTATCTAGTTTCTGCAACACAAAGGCAAAACTAGAAAAAGAAATCGGAAGCAGGAGGATTCCACTTGAGCTTGTTTGATTGAATTGCTCGGCTTTGTTCTTATTTAGTGAAAAGGACTGTAGGTAGACGACCGGCTGAGTCAGTTGTGTGTTGGAGGGACGTCTCTCGGCCAAGGAAAGGTCTTGTATGTATCTAGGTCAGCGGCTCACGGCTCAGATGCTAAAACCGGAGTGTGTTGAGGCGACAAAACTGCGGCCCTGCAGCCGCGGCGCTGTGGGCTGCTGGTCGGCTTCCTGACTGATTGATTGGCTTTCTGGTTGAGCGGCTGCCAGAGTCTGCAGCAAAGACCCGGGACAAGGACAGGCGCAGGTCTCAGGTGATGCATTGCTGGACCTTCTCTGTTGTATAAATAAGGGGCACCGCCTTTCAATCATCATCACAAAATAAATCCCTGTATCTGGCTATTTAGTATCCTGGTTATTACATGGCTGCTTACGAAAGAACACACAAAAAAATAGTCCATAGATTCAATTTCCGTCCATAACAACCAGACCTGGATGGAGACACGCTGGTAACATTTCAACGAGCATACTGTCTTCTTCCTTGTAGTTTTCTTCTGGTTTTGATATCATATCATGTGCCCCAAATAAATTAATAGTAATATTCATGTATCAAGTATCATTCTTACAGCACTGGCAACCAAAACCAAAAACCAGCAGTTTGTTTTGGTTAACTGAGCTCTGATGATCACTGGAATCAATTTCTCAACTCATATAGATGAAACCATTGCAGGCGATTGTTTATGTTCTGTACACAAACAAAAACTTGATGGAGTTGAAGAATCAGCTGTTTCTGGGTTGACTCTCCACCACTGTTTGGAGTAGCTGGACCCCAAAAGAGTCAAGACAAGACGGTTTCCTGTGTGACAGGAACCTTCATTCTTTCCCGTTTCTCATAGGTCATATTTATCCATCATACCACAGAGTCCAGCGCGGTCTGGACGAGGTTTCACCACAAAGTCTCTATTGAACCGTTTTTCTTCACAAGGCAGAACACACAACGTCCTCATGTGCTCTGGCTCAGAGGTTTCACATGTGCTGCGTGTCTCCACCACCTCCTGCCCTCTTTCCCTCTTTTCACCTGCCATGTTGGTGACTGGTTGCCATGGCTCCCCTGGACCTGCCGGAGCACAGGTTGTCTTTGTGTTTGTGTTTGTGTGATCTCTGCAGCCCAGATGGTTGTGTGTACATATTTACATCCTTCTGTGTGCTTATTAATGTGAATGACTGTGCACATGAACATTTGATGTAAAAGACACTGTCTTCTTAATCTTCCATTGCTTTGCATTGGTATATATTGCTTATACATTATTTATTTGTTTCTTTTCATTCATGAATTCATGAATTAAAAATAAACATTCTAGTGTTGTAATTAGGGTTCAGTCCGTATATTTTTTATATGGATTGAACTCAACACATAATTCATTTTTGATATACAGTATTTTCATATTTTAATGTAATGCTATACATTTTTACCGTACTTTTTATTCATACATTCTGAGTGTTTCAGTTATAATGTTAATATTTTCCTTTATTTGTTTATATAGCACTCATTTTCTATATTCTCATTCTATTTCTTTGCTATGTGCCATTTCTTGCTGTAGTGACCTCATTTCCTCACAGTGATCACAACAGTTTCATCGTATGTGTGTGTGCATGTGACTGGCTATTGGTTGTGTTAGTCCACTACTTTTGTGTGTGTGTGTGTGTGTGTGTGTGTGTGTGTGTGTTTACACCGTTTTGGCTTACCCACTCTGCTTTATCAGCCATGCTTGGCTGTAATTCCTTCCTAGAGCGACTCAGGAGGAGGATGGGGTCACGTCAGCGTCGGCCTCAAGTGTTTCTCTCTCCAGCTCCAGACGCTGAACCACACGAGTCCACAGGAGTGTAGTTTTGCACTGAGCTTGTCACTGCACAGAACAGACATCTGAGGTGCCTCAATGCCCCACCATAGACACCATAATATATTAAATATAATCAGTTATGTGGATAAGGTCATTAAAGAAGCTCGTGAATGCATATTTGACTTCACTTTGCACGTGGATGTTATTCAAGAATTT